>JAODAL010002369.1:0-50000 GCA_025379985.1 Phyllomedusa bahiana | reverse complement strand
TTTTTTTTTTTTTTTTTTTTTTTTTTATTTTTTTTTTTTTTTTTAAATTAAAATTTCAAAAAATTTTGGAAAAGGGGGGGTTTTTTTTGGGAATAAAAAAAAATTTTCTTTTTAAAAAGGTTTCCTTTTTTTTTTTTTTTTTTTTTTTTTTTTTTGGGGGGGTTTTGGTTTTTTTTTAAAAAAAAATTTTTTAATTTTTAAAAAAAATTTTTTTTTTGGGGGGGTTTTTGGAATGGGGAATTTGGCTTTTTTTTAAAAAAATTTTTTTTTATATTTTTTAAAAAATGGGGGGTTTTTTTTTAAAAGTCCCCTTAGGTTTTCCCGAAAATTTAAATTAGACACCAACCAAAACACTTCTTATCTGATGGCAGGGAAATGAAAGGGGCTTGAAAGGGGGGTGGGGAGAAAAATGCAGTGTATGGGCTGTCTGCTGTTAGAGAATCCTGGTTGTAATGTAAATTTTTTGAATTTAAAAAATTGCAGATGCTCCTTCTTTTCCCCGCTCTCTGCTCACCCCCCCCCCTCCACCCGTGCCCGCCTTTCATGACTCAGAAAGCTTTGTTTATCTTCTCTCCCGAGCAAAAAAAAGGTAAGGGAAAAAACTTCGTTGCAAAACCCCCTTTTAAAAATTTCCCTTTGTTTCTTTGATTCATATTTCATTTTAGGTTAATTTTTTTTTTTTTCATGGACTTTCCAATTTCTGTGATTGGTTGCGCTACCCATTTTAACCAATTTTTCATGTTTCAGTTGACTAGGCTTTAATGAAGGGTGCGGGAGCCCCCTGAAAAATGTCAGCCCCCTGTGGTCCCGCCTTGTTAGTTTTTGCCCGTCCTGTGGTTTTTTTTTTTTTTTCTTTTTTTAATTTTTAAAAGGGAAAAAAATTTTTTGAAGGGGGCCGGGAGAACCTCTCTGGGTTTTAAAATTTTTTAGTTAAAAAAAGAGCTAAAAGGGGCACCCGGTTACTTTCTGGATGTACAGACTGGCAGCCGTGTGTGAACAGGAACATCCAGGAGGTAAGTATGGGTCTTAGCTTCTATTTTTACTCATACCCAATGGATTAAATGGGCTTTCTGGGGCCCGAAAATATCTTTAAGGTTTTGATCAAGGGGGAGTTCCCTTTTGGATCGAAATGTGTCAAATGGAACAGGTTGGAAAAACTAATTAAATTTTTTTATTTTTTTTTAAAATTAATGAAATTTCAGTTTGGATTTTGAAGTGTTTCCCTTTTTGTGCTGGGGCTTTCCTCTTTTGGTGTGGATTTTAAATTCCCCAAAAAGAGGTTTCCCCTGGGCTTTCCACGCACTGTAACAGTTTATCCCAAATAAAGATGGCTGCTCAGTTTTTAAAGTTAAAGGGGTTGTATCAAAATTTTTTCATTTTAAAAATTTTTTGAAAGGGGTTTCCTATTTGTACCTTTTTTGTCATGAACACCCGTATACGCCTTAAAAAGGGCTGAATTGTACTTACCCTGTGGGCCTTAAAAAGATGGGAAAATCTGTAATTTTGATCTCTAGTACTGCGGTGTTATTTTCACTTTTGTTTCACCACATTCCTGCCCCGTTTATCAGAATACATGGAGCTCCCGGGGAGGGGAGAAAATTTTCATTTGGGGGTTTTTTTTTTAATTTAAATAATATATTTTTCGCTGTGACATTGAAGCAATGTGAATTAATGCGCCTGATATTGGAGTGCGCCGGTTTAAAAATAGAGTGAATGGGGCATCAGTTTTCAGGCCAAAAAGATGCCAGACTTTTGGTGCAGCCCTGTTCATACATGTCGCCCCTGGTTTTGATTGTTTCTAGCAGAATTTTTATTTTTGCACACCAGTTTTTGGTTTTTTTAAAGGCAACTTGTATGAATAGGGCTGTGCCATTTTTTGGGCGTACTTTGAGCTAAACAAACTGTTTTAACCCTGTTTATGTTTTGAATTTCCCAATGATATGAGGGCGTGCCACGCCATATTCGTACAATGTGCCACAGTTTGATGCTAAACTGTCATACAAATCCATACCAGTTTCAGAGTGGCATGGCTGGACCCACTTTTGCCGTAGAATGGGACACTTTCATACATATTGAGCTAGAACTGGCAAGTTGGCGGCACGTTCATACATGTCCCTAAAAGTTCATCATTTTATGGAAAAAAAAAATGAGGATATTGATAACTTTATAAAAAAAAAATCTTATACTCACTTCTGCTCTCACCTTATACCCAGCGCAAATGCCATATATCCTCTCCGATGGTCTTCTGCTTACTTTGTGGCTCCAGCTGCATTGGATAACACCGTCCAGAAGGTAGCGTTCCAAATGGTGGAGTCAGGTAATGGCAAGTAACTACTGCAGCTGATCAGTGGCTGCATCCGTCATGTACCATTCAGCCGGAGCCAGGAAGTAAACAGAAGACTGGATAAAAAGGAAGATAGAGGATAGTTTTTATTATTTTATAGGGCCTTCATTATCAGAAAAAAAGAAAATAAAATGAATTGGAAAGCACACTAAAGTTTTATGAGGCCTGAATACTTAAATTATCATATACAAAAGTGCACATAAGTTCATATAAGGAAGGCTTGTTGTAAATATTTTGTCAACTGTCCCAAAAACTTGGAAGTGGCTTGTAAAACCTATTCACATGATGCTGAATAAATTTTCATTCAAATAATTGTATGCAAAAATTCTGCTGCATGTAAACATACAGTACCCTTGACAGGGTTGTTTAGTAGTTAATCATTATGTTCTAAGTAATATTTTTCCAAAATAAGACACTTTTGTAGAGTACTTTCATTTCATTTTAGGTGGGTGTCCTGCAGTTATTCTGTACATCCACTGTTGATGATAGGAATACACATATCTCAATAAATAGAGGGAAGAGCTTTGTGTCGAGCCCAGGAGATCAAGTGATGAAAGGGGTTTGGCTTTTTTTTTTTTCAGGGCAGCCTTTGAAGCTATACCCCTTTGGTCCTGCCTCAGAAGGGTTTTAAAGGAAAGCAAAGGGTGTGCAATGAGAGGTTTAGAGACAGGAAGCTAAACAAAGCAGAACAAACTATCCTGAGGCCTGCAGTGTTACAGGAAAAAGGGAAGGAGCTTTCAAAATAGAAATGCTGTTGCTCAGAGAAGGGAAGCTGCCTAAATCAAATAAAGTATTACATTACAGGGGGAATTGTCTGAGGAAGAAAATCTTTTTTCGAAAAACCCTATTAAAGAATTTTGAGTTAACAGAGGAGGAGTCCCTTGTTGAGTGCCCTTATTAATTGACCAGAGTAGACAGCAGCTCTTACTTTGGAGGACCTCAAAAGTCTGTGCATTACATAAACAGCCAATTGATTTTCATGGCCACAATGTTATAGTTTATTTAACCTGTGATAGCTCTGTAGAAAAATTTAACATTTGCAGATTTTGCAGGATACCATGTGCTAAATGTTGGGGGACCCTTTCAACAAAACAGTACTGTCTAAAGTGAACAACTATTTCATACAGTATTTCTTTTTTGGTGATATTTGACAGACCTACCAATAAAGAATACAGTTTATTGTTTAATTTAGACATCATGTAAACAGTTTTATATTAGTAACTACAATATTTTGTTGTTATATTGAAATATTATTAAAACTAATTGCAATATTGAAATTAAACTTAGCATATTCAATATGTAACATCTCTTGTCTAAGGATCTCTTTACCATGTATTCTGCATTTCCGTGCACACAAACATTCTTTGGAACGAAAGACAAAAATTGAAGTTTTGAAAATCCATTCCATCCTTTAAAAAAAAATTTAAAAAAAAAAAATCCACAAATTTCACAAAAATATTAAATTACTTTCATTCAAATAAAGAGTTTAAAATGAGTAGAAACAGGACGGTACAGAGAAATTAAAATTTAAAAGGGCACTATGTACGTAGAGAAATAGATAATAGTAGAAATAGAAATAGATAGATAGATAGATAGATAAAAAGATTTTTATGGACTTACCACAGTGATACTGAAAACAGCACTCTCCATCTGGAATGCTAGCAATAGCTCATAGCCAAGTTCACAGGTGGGTGTTATGGTCTTACATCTATTTATGTCACACTCTGGAAAGCAAAACATTGTTTTGAATTATTTTGCATTTCATAGGTCATAAACTTTTTAAAAAAAAAAATCTGTGATGTAGTTATATGGGACTTTTTTATGCATCGGGCTGTGTACTGTATGCGAGATATATGAATCAAAAAATGTATAACTAGTGAAGGGAATTTTTTCAAAAATCTTTTCGAGTGATTCCCCGATTTTGGGGAATCTCTCGCCTATTTTCGATCCTCGATTGCGTTAATCTCCAATTCCCATTAAAGTCTATGGGGGAACACCCGGTTTAAATTTTTAACCCCAAACAGGTTAGGTGAAACTGGAATTAAAATCCACAACAGTAAAAATGGGTAGTGCAGTCTTAGTCAAGACAATTAGGCTACAAATCACAGAAAAAACTTCCAGGCTAAAAAATTCATTCCCTTCATGGTAACCGAAAAGAGAGGGGGGCGTACCCCAGCAGGACAGCGGTAGCAGCGTAGGGGCCCCTTCGACACAAAACAAGACACCAGTATTGGAAATGGCACATGGTACAGGGCAGGCGACCCCAGGGACCAACAACTTGTCATATATGTGGGGGCAGCAAGAACATCCCAACGGGGAACACGGTGGTTCAGCTGTCAGGGCCTATAAGGTGGGGCGGGGAGAGCCGGTGGGGTCAGTCATCTATTTACCCTTTTCTGGCCCAAAGAAGCTAAATCAATTGGGGCCCCCACAATTATGTTCCCATTTTAACATATCACGGACCCCTTTTTTGTTTAAGGGGCCCCTTTTCAGGGGTACTGCCCTTTTGGAACCCCCCGGGATCCTTTTAAAGTAGCCTGGCCCCAAAACGAGCAAAAATTCCCTATGGACCCTCAAATAAAAATTCGCAAAAAAAATTGATTATTTTAAAAAACATTTTTTCCAATTTGCTGCCGCTGTAAGGCACTTGCCATTCTACTGCTGGCAGTTGCTGAATTTTTCCACCGTGACATTAGAACGGGAAAAAGATCAAAATTTTTCTCCCGTTGGTCAAAAAAGCCCTGTCCAAAAACCTGATTTTTACGTCAAATGAAGTGGGTTGAAAAAGGAAATTGCTGACTTTTGATTTGGAAAGGGATTTAAGGAGGGTGGCCACCCAATAACCATGTTCAATTTATTTCCCTTTTGGGGGTGAAACTTTAAATCGTATGTAAAAAAAAGCTTTTTTTCGTACGACCTTTCTATTGGGGTCTTTTACAGTGACCCTGACCCCACCAAACCCGAAAAAATGCTGTTAGACCCTCGAATAAAAAAATTTCCCGGGGAAAAAATGATTATTTCAAAATGGTTTTTTGAATAAAAATTGCGGTTTTTTTTTTTTTAAAATTTAAATTCTAGATAGGCTATTTTTACAGTGACTGTCACTTAGTATTTTTTTTGTAACTGACATTCGTTTACGGAATTTATTTAGGGAAGTTTTACTTATAGTCTTATAGGTAGAAAAAGACAAATTTTCTAAGAAAGACCTAATAAATGGGAGGTTTTCTGACAACCAGGAGTACAAATCGAATAAACTCTATGGAACTGTGATTTCTTATGAGAGATAAATTTAGCTGTGTATGATGCAGAAGTTCACCCCACAGCAAAGGGTCCCCACCCCCTCCTATGACACTGGTGGCAGGCAACGCAGAAAAAAAAGGGTGCTATTTCACCGTGTTTTGAGACGAGAAATATGAGTAATATAAATGCTGATGTGCATCCCACAACAAAGGGACACC
Organism: Phyllomedusa bahiana; assembly: GCA_025379985.1. NCBI lineage: Eukaryota > Metazoa > Chordata > Amphibia > Anura > Hylidae > Phyllomedusa > Phyllomedusa bahiana. The sequence goes on along the minus strand of JAODAL010002369.1, from coordinate 44,198 downwards.
TGTAACTCAGACTGTGGTGGCTGCTATCAATGCAGAAATAAAATTGGGTGCTATTTCACCATGGTTTTAGACGAGAAATATGAGTAATATAAATGCAGACGTGCACACCACAACAAAGGGACACTCTTAACTCAGACTGTGGTGGCTGCTAGCAACACAGAAAAAAAAATGGGTGCTATTTCACCATGGTTTGAGACGAGAAATATGAGTAATATAAGTGCTGACATGCACCCCACAACAAAGGGACACCCGTAACTCAGACTGTGCTGGTAGCTGGCAATGACGAAATAAAATTTGGTGCTATTTTACAGTGGCTTGAGAGGAGAAATATGTCTGATGCAGGAATTCGCCCCCTCCCCCGAACCAGGCGCCTCCCCAGGATCTATGCCATTCAGAGCACTGGAGCTGTTTCCAAATCTCTAACTAAAACTAACTTGAATTCTCTAATCTTGCTGTACCTTAAGCTAACTAATCTATTAAGGACCCTTTCGGAGTAAAATTGGGTGGGAAATAGTCTCTAATAGCCTTGAAAAAAGCTGAGCAGAGAGACAGCTATCTGTTCTGTTCGCTGTGTGGAAGCTAATGCCGCTGAGCAGGAAGTGCAGTGACATAGTTAAAATGAGGAAATGTGATTTCAGCAGCCAATGAGATCCCTACACAACCCATTGGTGACATTCTCCCCCCCAGCGCCAAAATTACAGGAAGCACCGAAAATGCCGCGATTGGAATCTGCAATGGCGATTATTGATAAGATTTTAAGGAAAATAATCTCTTCATTGCGGCACCAAGATTTTAGTGAAAATCTGGGAGATTTCAACTTTTTCCGATTTAATCACTCAACACTAGTATTACTGTTAATCTATATTATATTTTTTTTTAGAAAAAAAATAGGTAATTCTCAAGTTTTTAGTTTTAGAGATAGATTTTATAGATTTATAAAAAAAATATTGGATAAAAATTGCTGTTTTAATGATTTTGTCCCCATAATATTACATGATTTTGTGAATTTTTTTATTTTATTTATATTTTTTAAACTTTAAGGTACTGCCAAATGTAAGTAGTATTTTGTTATTAAATACCCCCAAAAACAGTAACAAGTTAAAAACCCGGGGGGTCTTTTAATAAACCCTACACTATGTGCCCCTTATTTGGCATAAGCCCTAATTGTTTTAATAAGATCTAAAAGGGGTTTTCTTTGCAGTCTCTCCCATAAAATGCTGCAATCCAGTGTGATCAAAACATTCAAGGGGTAATATATCTCATTAGGGAGAGGCACTGTGTCAGAGTCTTTAATCGCCTTTTCACACCTCATTGGGTATTTGAATATCACAAAGGCTTTTAGGAAGTGTTAAAGAGCTTGCTAGCGGCATGTATTGGTTGTAGTAATCCACAATTCACATGTTACTCACTGAGTCTTGCAATGTAAAAAGGATTGAAACCAAGCCACCAACATGGTGCCTCTCCCAATGAGATACATTACCTATTCTAAGCAACACTCGCCTCTCACCTAGCCAGCCAGTAAATTGTACTCTGCACTGACAATGAGCAAACACCCCGAAACAATTGTCTCTAGATAGACTTCACTGGCTTGGTTTCAATTCTTTTTACACTGCAGTGAGTCACATGTGAATTGAGGAGTACTATATTCAATAGATGGCGCTAGTGAGCTCTTTGGCTGTTTCCCAAAAGCCTAAACAACATTCAATGAATTAAGCTGTGAAGAACTGAGGTTTATCTGATCCTCACCAATAGAGTGGGACTCGCTTCAATGAGCTGTGTCTGAAATTGCCATGTAGTCATATCGAAGTGACTTTAACCATTAATGGAAGAATATTGATGTGTTTAAGACCTTACTAGTATTCCTATGGGCAATGGAAATAAATAATTTAAGGCTATCTCCAAATTTGCAACCTTTTTTATTGTCCTATTGCATTTGAAATAAAAAAATAAGCAATTTGGTAAATAGTTCCAATTAAAAAGTTTCCTATTGTTTCATGTTCACAAATTATGTGCAGTCTAATGCATGATCATGGTAACAGACTACAAACAAACCCGATGTAGTCTGATCCTCCTATACTCTTTTTCACTCTTCCCCCACTTCTTGCCAACATACATTTCTTACAACTAAGAGGTCACAGTGGACTTCACTAATCACAAACTGATTGATAAATTAAAAGGCTTTCAAATTAATTCTAAAATTAGAAAAAACACTTAAATTGTAATAAATATCATGCTGCACTTACTGCACACAGTCTCTTTGCAGCAGGAGTCATTGAGGCTGATCTGGACCTCAGGATAGAAACCTTCCATGTTACATGATACATTGGTCTTGTTCTCACATTTATGTGAGTGACAAATGATTCCACTTCCACCCTCAATGCAGGTACAGTCCTGGCAGCCAAACTGAAAATGTTCTCCAAACTGTATAGAAATATGCCATAAGTGAGCTTTATTTAATATTTGTTCCAGAATTTTCCAAAACTATGTACTTACATCTCATAATGTAATTTTTATTCCTGTTATAGTGAGAAATTACGTTGGTGTAAAATTGAGGATGGAATGAAATAGTTAAAAAATAGCAGACAAACTGGGTAACTGTAAGCAATCCATAATGGATTTTGTAAGCAAGAGTCCCCCATATTATTAGATTTCCAAAAACAACCAACAGCATTCCATAAGGTTATGTCTACACGGCAACTGTAAAATGCAGTCGAAAATCCGACGGTATTTTACAATCAGCGCACCATGGTTTTTGTTGTGGATTTGCACCAAAAACCACAGTTGTTTTTCAGATTTCAGCCAGTCCAGTACATAGAACTGTACTAGAATCCACCATAATATAGAACATGTTCAATAAAACAGTGGTTTATAAATTCCACAATAGAAAACCCGTGCTGTGTAGGCTACAACTCGGATTTTCCATTGTGGTCTATGGAAACTGGTTACAGTTGGATTTTTGCGAAAATATAAATACGACATCAGTTTAAAAATCCGACGAGAAACTAGTGCTGTGGAGACGAGACCTAATCAGGAAAATAATAACACCAAGCCCAGCACTTAAAGATGCCTCCCTACTGTAGAAGTTGACCTCCCAGTCTTCCCACTGGTGCTTATATATTCATGCCAAGTATAATTTTGGCTCAGCATTCTCAGCGTGTCCCCCGTTTCACTGGGAGCAACCCATCAGTATATTATTACATTGTCACCCATAAATTTGAAAGGTTGCTATGTAAGGCCACATTCCTCTGCATGGGGTAGAGATGGGGCGAATTGATTACTAACGAGTGGAATTAGTCTTTTAGAATTTAAGGAAACTTCGGTTCGGGACGAAGTCGAACTTTGGGGGTACTTCGGACTGTGAACGAGTGTGCTTTTGATTGTAAAATGGCTGCGAGCAAATGGCGCTATCATGGGGCAAAGCCACTCTGGGAGGAAGAAGGGCATAGCCTGCATGATGTTGCAGAGTTGAAGCCAATCAGAGACCGGCGGGATTCTGTGACGTCACCGCTCTTATATAAGACCGAGCGCGCCGCTGGGTGCTCAATCACAATCCTCTCTCCTGTTACTGACAGGAAGGTGCTGCTGCGGGTGATGATTAGCGCTTTCTGAAGAACTGATTTTTATACAGGAATTCTGTCCGGGGTTGGTTGGTGTCTCAGTCTTGTCTCAAGAGGACTGTTTCTGAAAGGTGCTATTCTGATTTTTTGGGTATTGGATCTGGAAATCCGTGTGCGTCCACTGCAGCTGCATATACATTCTAATTCCAAGTGGATTCTAAGCCAGTTCCTGTTGTATTCATTTAACGAAACAGCGTTTTTACAATACAAATACACACTTATTTTTGGCTGCTAGAATTATATTGCGCAATTTACATCCAGGGGTTAATTAAGCGTTGTTTTGCTGCGCGTGTGTGACAAAATTTAAACGTCTTTTTCACGCCAAAATATATATATCTTTTTTTGTAGCCTAGTTCACACGCAAAGGCTAATTACAACTGTATATATTGTTGTGTGGCGTAGAAAACACGCAATCTGTAACACTGCTACTAGTTTGTGCGGCTCAATTCTTTGGCGCAATTTACATCCAGGGGGTTTAATTAAGCGTTGTTTTGCTGGTGTTGCTGATCAACATAACCGTCTTTTTCACGCCAAATATATTATTTTTTTTGGTAGCCTAATTCACATGCAAAGGCTAATTACACTGTATCTCTTGTGTGTGGCGTAGAAAAAAACACGCAATTGTAACCCCCAACAAAGCATACTCTTTTTGCGGCTGTCTACTTTTGGCGCAATTTACATCCACGGATAATTAAGCGTTGTTTTGCTGGTGTGCTGACAAAAATAAACTGTCTTTTCAACGCCAAATAAATATATATTTTTTTGGTAGCCTAAATTCACAAGAATAGCAAATTACAACTGTATCTCTTGTTGGTGTGGGCGTAGAAAAACAGCATTGTAACTCGCTTCTAGTTTGTGTCGGCTCTATTTCTTTGGCGCAATTTACATCAGGGGTTAATTAAGCGTTGTTTTGCTGGTGTGCTGACAAAAATAAACCGTCTTTTACAACGACAAAAATAGATATATAATTTAGCTACCCAAATTCACAAGCACAGGCTAATTACAACTGTATCTCTTGTTCGTGTGTGCGTAGAAAAACACGCAATTGTAACAACGCTCACAAGTTTGTGCGGGCTCACAATCTTTGGGCAATTTACTACAGGGGTTATTTAAGGTTGTTTTGCTGGTGTGCTGACAAAAATAAACTGTCCTTTTCAACGCCAAATATCTATATAGTTTTTTGGTAGCCTAAATCACAAGCAAAGGCAAATTACAAACTGTATCTCTTGTTGTGTGGCGTAGAAAAAGGAAATCACGCAATTGTAACACGCTACTAGTTTGTGCGGCATCAATTCTTTAGGGCAATTAACATCCAGGGGTTAATTAAGCGTGTTTTGCTGGTGTTTGCTGACAAAAATAAACCGTCTTTCTTCAACAGCCAAATATATATATATTTTTTTGTAGCCTAATTCACAAAGCATAAGGCAAATTACAACTGTTATCCTCTTTGTTGTTGTGGCGTAGATAAACACGCTATGGTAACACGATACTGTTTGTGCGGTGCTCAATTCTTTGGCGCAATTTAATTCCAGGGGTTAATTAAGCGTTGTTTTGCTGGTGTGTGACCAAATAAACTTTTCTTTTTCAACGCCAATATATATATTTTTTTTGGTAGCCTAATCACAAGCAAAGCAAATTACAACTGTATATCTTGTTGTGTGGCGTAGTAGAAAAACACGCATTTTTGTAACACGCTACTAGTTTGTGCGTCTCAATTCTTTGGCCGCTATGTACATCAAGGGGTTAATTAAGAGTTGGTTTAGCTGGTGTGCTAGACAAAAAATAACAACAGTCTTTTTCAAAGCCAAATATATATATATTTTTTGGTAGCCTAATTACAAGCAAAAGCAAAGTACAACTGTATCTCTTGTTGGTGTGGCGTAGAAAACACGCAATAAGTAACACGATACTAGTATGTGCGGCTCAATTCTTTGGCGGCAATTTACATCCAGGGTTAATTAAGCGTTGTATTTGCTGGTGTGCTGACAAAAATTACCTTCTTTTTCAAACGACCAAATATATATATATTTTCTTTGGTAGCCTAATTCACAAGCAAAGGCAAATTACAACTGTATCTCTTGTTGTGTGGGGTTAGAAAACTCGCTATTGTAACCACGCTACTAGTGAGTGCGGTCAATTCTTATGGCGCAATTTACATCCAGGGTTAATTAAGCGTTGTTCGTGCTGGTGTGCTGAACAAAATAATACCTCGTCTTTTTCAACACCGAAATATACTACAATTTTTTCTTGTAGCACCTAAATTCACCAAGCGAAGGTTATTTAAGCACTTTTGTGCTTTTATATTTAGTTATAACAACAGTGCTTGTAAATCGACACATAAAAAGTTAAATTTTTTCCTGGCCAATTTGTGGAGCGCAATTTATATCCAAGGGTTACCCAAGCTTGTTACTGGTTCATTGGAGTAAAAAACAGGTGTATATTTATCATATACAGATAGCTTATCAAACAGTGTCTGTACATTTAGAACAAACTCAGTATGTCATGACAAGAGAGGTCGGCAGGTCTCTGCAAAGTGCGCGTGGCAGAGTGCACAAACATTTCTGAAACGGGCCCACGGTCGCAGACACAGCAAGGGACGTCGCAGCAGGGGTCACTCGGTGAGGCCACAACTGCCGCTGCGCATCTACGGCCGTGCGTGTGTTGTTCAGCACCCAAGGGTTCTTGATTGGTTGACTAGGTCATCTCTTCTCCCCAGATGAAATATGACAACCCCAGCCAAGAGTCGGTGGGGAAACCTAAGACACAACACTTGTTCGCAGTGGACGGCGAGAGTGGTCAGCGGCCTCACCTGTCCTCAGCCCGCCTCTGTCCCATCCAGTACCCTCAGACCAGGGAATTACTATGTGGTCTGGGGCTCAGCGCCAATATATAGCGAGGATGATACAATTTGTGGAAGGGCCGCTCAGAAGCTTACGTGGCAGCGATGAAAGAAATGGCAATATCAACAGCTTTCTTGCAGTAGCGCGGCAAAGTATAGATGTGGAGAAGTGGCATGGGAGGTCATGTGGTGACCGGAGGTCAGCCTCGCTTACCAAGTACCGGTGATGAGGACAGTAGGCGATGAAAACACAAATAGATGATGATGTAGCGATCCGCACTTGGGAGCGGGTGAAGCAAGGGCTTCATATCGTCATGGAGAAAGTGTAGGGAGTCAGCTTGGCGTCAGGCTAGCGGCGCAGCAGGCAAGTGGGTTTGTGGTGGCCGTGAGTCAGCAGGGTAGCAGCAGTGTGAGGTCGGGAGACAAGCGGCCAAGGGGTGGTTAGAAAACACGATTCGCAGGTCCAAGACAGTACGCGGCACAGGGGCTCAGCGATTGGCGCAGCGCAGGCAGTAGTCACTCAGTGCGGGCGTGGCGGCAAAAATCAGCTACTCGCGCGGTTGTGGCAGTTCTTGCTAAGGAAACCGGAGGAGCCGAATATTGGGTATATTTAGAAATCTGTGGGCAGAAGTGAGCGTGGCCCAGGGAGCTTAACGTTGGCACAACGGCCCTGCGTCAACACATGCAGCGTCCACCATCGGTGGCATGGGAGTACGTGGCTAGATGTGGGTGCCCATCCTGCCGATGCCCTGCTAGCAGCAGCGGCAAGTGGAACGCATGACCATTTCAGCCAGTCAAGGCTACACAACTCTGCAGGAAGGAGGGTTTTCCTATGACATCCTCTCCCGGTCAGTTGCTCCTTGCTCCTCGTACTCATGGCGCAGCAGTCGTTCAGAAGAGGCGGATTGGTAAAGAGACAACAGTATGACGTTACAACCATCCTATGTTGCAGCATGCGACGTGTAATGTCCAAAGTTGTTGGGTACTGCAGTCTCTTTCCAATGGTGGACTCTGCCACCATTCCGAGAACTAAATGGTATGTGCGAGCCGAGATGGAGAGTTCCAAGCCGTAATTTCTTTCCAAAAGGCGAGTACCAGCACTTCATATAAATATGTAGAACAGAAAAAGTGGGTCAAGTCCTTGAGCTTATCGGTTTGTTCCAAGGTTCACGGCAGAAACAAAAGCGGACGTTGGACGCTGTAAATTTAGGTCAGGCCAGTACATGTACCTTTATGGGGACCACTGGGTGGAATGTGCTTCCTGACCCAGGGCACACCAACAACTTGAGAGGACAGGTGAAGCCGATTTCTCTCACGTTGTCAAATGCTGCTCCTGAGCCCAATGTCCGCCTCCTCCTCCTCCACCACCACCACCATCTCAGCCTCCACAAGTACTGCTCCATACTCATACATTGTGTAGGGGCACAGCAGGTGCCCACCCCATCACGCAGTTCTACACCTAGCTTGCGCCTCGGCGAACGAAGTTCAACAGGGAGGAACTGCTCCGCGTCAAGCAGCAAGAATCGAAGGTGTGGCCTTCTCCGCGCCAACTGCAAATCGGAACCATGGGGGAAGGACAATGGGAAGGAAACATGGTGTCGCGGCCTGCACCGAGGAAGGGATGGTCCAGAGCCCTGCATGGGCGCAAGTGTTCAATCTGGTTGTAAAAAGGTTCCTGAGTCTTCCACCGATCTTCAGAACATCTGAAATTTGGCCAGGAAACTGTGCATGCACTTTATCCATTCGTACTAAGCCAGGACACACCCTCCTCGACGTTGCCAGCAGGCAGAACGGGCTCCCCAACACGCTTCTGATATGCGATGTTTCCACCGCTGGAATTCCCATGCCTCTTGCACATGTTGGCACGACTCGTATGAACAGGAAAGGCCATTAACAGATTTTTTGACTGATCCAGCAGACAGAAGTACTCCCCTGTGTAACTTGATGTCAGCCAGATGGCGCTCCATGCGTGACACTGCCGTTTTGTTGAGGCCATTCAGGAGGCCAACGTTATTTGTCAGTCGCGCAGGGTCTACGGGATGAATTAACGTATTCCACTGTTCATGTCTGAACAGATGCATGAAAATCTCGTCTGGACAGGGGACTGGAGATTTGTTGTGGCGACTAATCTCGTTGCACATGAGTCCGGTGGGGACTGAAATGGAGGAAGGAGGAGGAGGAGGGGAACATTGGAGCAGAAGCATTGTCTGGGTGGAAATGAGTGGATTTTCCTACCCAGGTGACAAGAGAGGAGGAGCAGGAGCAGCTGGAGGAGGTGGATGGAGATGAGGAAGACGAGCAGATGTCTCCAAGCACCGTTGGCAGTATACAGTGGAAATCGGAGGATGGGAAGCCATCGGAGTCACTTGTGCAATGCTCCACGCAGCATTCTTATTTGGCTGGCTAGTGAAGCCGAATAGTCAGCATTCCGGCAGAGGGTATGACTTCTGGCTCTCCACTATTGGACCTCGCTACCGGTCCAAAATGGGAGCCTTTTTCCCAGCTATTGAGGAGGGAAGACAAACTCAAATACTATAGGGAAATTCATCCGTAATCAGTTGGCCGCCTGCACTATGTGCCGGAATCGTCTCTCTGACAGGTCCTGACGGGGGGTTCCATCAGCGCCCCCCCTCCTCTCACGTATACTGCCGCGGCTGCTGGCGAAGGGTAGGGGGGGGTAGGAGCGAGGACCAGCTCCATCAGCAGTACCTATATTCTGGGACGTCCTAATGAGCAGCTTCCTTCACCCGCCTAGTGAGGAGGGCTGTCACCAGCAGCAGCAGCAGACGCAGTGACATGGAGCATTCCCTGAAACCAAAAGGTTGTGAGGATACTTGGACAGCACTCTGCCACCCCAGGTTTAGAAGATCCGCTGGACTAATGGGCAGCCAAACTGTATGTGTGGCCGCAACTTGCCGGAGTTTGCAGTGGAGGAAGCTGTCCTGCCCGGCCAGTCTGGTGGCATCATAGCGGGTGTTCAGTGCGGCGGGGGCCATCGTTACCACAAGGAGAACCCGCTTTTCCACGGGAAATGTTTGAAACGATGGACCTTTGTCAAGATGAATCAGGCGGGACTCGGCCAAGATTTCCACACACCAATGCCTTAGGCGTCAGTCTGGGTTCAAACTACTGCCCTCAGCACTATTCTTGATGCGCCACCCGCCTGATGCCACACATGCAGCTGATAGTTTCTCCATCTGCCTACCACCGTCTATTACCAGGACTGGTATTGCAGCCACCTCAACAACTCTGTCATTGTGCCACTCTATGGTGCTCGTTGCTTGTGAAGCTGTTGCTGTTGCCGTGACATCCACTATGTGTCATTGCGACCACTCTAGCGGCCTGGTACTGTTTTGCCACTCCGAACTGTCATTGTGCCACTCTCTGACCTCATGCAGTTGCTTCCTGTCATCACCTCCACTCTCTTCATTGTGCACTGCACTGGACTCATGCTGCTGCCGCCGTGACTTCCGCCTCTCAGTATTGTGCCGCTCTGTGGCCTAATACTATTTTGCCACTGCAGAATTTTCATTGTGCCACTCTCTGCCTCTGCTGTTGCTCATAGTCATCACATGCCACTCTCTGTCATTGTGCCACTGCCTGACCTCATGCTGCTGCCGCCGTGAATCCGCTCTCAGTCATCTGTGCCGCCTCTGTGGCCTAATGACTATTTTTTGGCCACCCTGCAGAATGTCATTGTGCACTCTCTGACCTCATCATTGCTGTTGCTCCTGTCATCACCTCCACTCTCTGCATTGTGACAACTGCCTGATCCTCATGCTGATGCCGCCGTGACCTCCGCCTCTCAGGTCATTGTGCCGCTCTGTGGCACTAATTACTATTTTGACCACCTGCAGAATGTCATTGTGCACTCTCTGACCTCATGCTGTTGCTCCTGTCATTACCTCCCTCCTCTGTTCATTTGTGCACTGCCTGACCTCATGCTGACTGCCGCCAGTGACCTCCGACCTCAGTCATTGTGCGCTCTGTGCCTAACTAATATCTTTGCACCTGCAGAATGTCATTGTGCCATCTCTGACTCATGCTGCTGCTGTGACTCCTGTCGTGCCCTCACCTGTGTCATTGTGCACTGTCTGACCTCATGCTGCTGCCGTGGGCTGCACTTGCCGTTGCCCTCCTCACTGTGGCCCTACTCCCTCTGTTTTTCGCCTACCCTCCAGAATTTGTCATTGTGCCACGGTATGACCTCATACTTGCTGCCGCGTTGACTCCACCACTAGTATCATTGTTGCCCAATCTGGGCTTTAATACTGTTTTTCCGCCTCCATAATGTCATTGTGCCACTTGCCTGAACCTCATACTGCCTGCCGCCGTGACATCCACACTGTGTGATTGTGCCACTCTGTGGCTTAATACTGTTTTTCGCCCTCCCATAATGTCATGTGCCACTGCCTGACTCATACTGCTGCCGCCGTGCCTCCACACTGTGTGATTGTGCACTCTGATGTGGCCTAATACTGTTTTGCCACCTCCAGAATGCCATTGTGCCACTGTCTGACCCTCATACTGCTTGCAGCCGTGCCTCCCACACTGTGTGATTGGTGCCACTCTGTGTGCTAATACTGTCTTGCCGCCTCCATATGTCATTGTGCACTGTCTGACCTCATTTACTGACTGCTGCCGTGACCTCCACCCGGTATTTTGTGCACTCTGTGGGCCTAATATGTTTTTCAGGTCTCCATAATGTCACATTGTGCCACTGTCTTGACCTCATATGCTGCCGCCGTGACCTCCACACTGTATCATTGTGCCACTCTGTGGCCTAAATACTGTTTTGCCGCCTTCCATAAATGTCATTGTGCCACATGCCGACCTCATACTGCTGCCGACGTGACCTCCACACTGTTGTGATTGTGCCACTATGTGGCCTAATACTCGGTTTTCGCTACACTGGCAGAAAATGGTCATTGTGCCACTCTCTGACCTCTTGCTGCTGCTGTGACTTACTGTCGTGGCCCTCCACACTGTGTCCATTGTGCCCACTGTCTGACTCCATGCTGCTGCCGGTGGCTGCTGCCTGTGCCCTCCACACTGTGGCCTACTCTGTTTTTGACCACTCCTGAATTTTGTCATGTGCCACTGTCTGACCTTCATAATGCTGCCGCCGTGACCTCCACACTGTATCATTGTGCCACTATGTGGCTTAGATACTGTTTTTCCGCCTCCTAATGTACATTGTGAACACTGCCTGGACCTCATACTGCTGCGCCGTGACCTCCACACTGTGTGATTGTGCCACTCTGTGGCTCTAATACGTTTTTCCGCTCCATAATGTCATTGTGCCATGCCTGACACTCATAATGCTGCCGCCGTGCCTCCACACTTGTGTGTTTGTGCCACTCTCTGTGGCCTAATACTGTTTTGCCACCTCCAGATGCATTGTGCCACTGTATGACCTCTTACTGCGGCCGGCCGGACTCCACACTGGTGTGTGATTGTGCCACTCTTGGCCTAATACTGTCTTGCCGCCTCCATAATGTCATTGTGCACTGTCTTGACTCATCACTGATGCTGCCGTGACCTCCACACGGTATCATTGTGCCACTCTGTGGCCTAATACTGTTTTTCCGTCTCCATAATGTCATTGTGCCACTGTCTGACCTCATATGCTGCCGCCGTGTCTTCCACATCTGTATCATTGTTGCCACTCTGTGGCCTATACTGTTTTGACGCCTTCCCTAATGTCATTGTGCCACTGCCTGACCTCATCTGCTGCCCGCGCTGTGGACCTTCACACTGTGTGATTGTGCCACTCTGTGGATAATATTGTTTTGCCAACTCCAGAAAGCCATTGTGCCACTGTCTGACCTCATACTGCCTGCCGCCGGTCGACCTCCACACTGTGTGATTGTGCACTCTGTTGACTAATACTGTTTTTCCGCCTCCTAATGTTCTTGTGCACTGTCTGACTATAATGCTGCCGGCCGTGACTCCACACTGTTATAATTGTGCCACTCTGTGGCCTAATACTGTTTTGCACTCCGAACTTGCATTGTGCCAATGTCTGACCCTCCATAATGCTGCCGCCGTGACATCCCACACTTGTGTGATTGTCTCTCCGTGCCTCTCCCATAATGTTTTTCCGCCTACAATAATGTCATTGTGACACTGTATCTGACCTCTTTACTGCTGCCGCCGTGACCTCCACACTGTATCATGTGCAATCTGTGGCCTATTAAAGTTTTGCCACTCCAGAATGCCAATGTGCCACTGTCTGACATCATAGCTGCGCCGTGACCTCCACACTGTGTGATTTGTGCCATCTGTGCCCTAATACTGTTTTTCCCGCCTCCCCATAATGTCATTGTGCCAGTGTCTGACCTCATACTGCTGACGCCGTGTCCTCCACACCTGTATAATTGTGCCCCTCTGTGGCCTAATACTGTTTTGCTCCACCCTCCAGAATGCCATTGTGCCACTGTCTGACCTCATAATGCTGCCGCGTGACCTCCACACTGTGTGATTGTGCCAACTCTGTGCCCTATACTGTTTTTCCGCTCCAGAATGTCATTGTGCCATGCCTGACCTCATGTGGCTGCTGCTGCCATGACCTCCACACATGTGTGATTTTGCCACTCTGTGGGCGAATACTGTCTTTCCGCCTCCAGAAATGTTCATTGTGCACTGCCTGACCTCATGCTGCTGTGGCTGCCGCGTCACCTCCACACTCTATACTAATGTTTGCCACCTGAGCTCTCAGCTTGTTTTTTTCCAGCTTTCGCTGGCATGACTTTATCAGGCTACAATTCCCGCTTGGGGGGGGGGGGGAAGGGGGGGTTTTTTTGGTCAGTTTTGCCCTCATAAGTGCCAGGGAATTTTACTAGTGAAGCGATTCTATAGAGCAGGCGGCGTCATGTGCGTGTAATACTATACAACAAAACATTGTATGAAGACCAAACCAGCTCTCTGCATATTTAAGCATGGCCAACGTTCTACGCACCATGAAGGCTTCTGGCAGCCTGGAAAATAGCTTGTTTTTTAAAGTGATTCGTGCCGAAGTACATTCGGACGAAAACGCATTTTGATCACGGGAAATTCGCAGCGCCATTTTGTGTGTGACCCACCGAACCGAATTTTTGAGAAATTCGGCCATCTCTAGCAGTGGGCACTACAGAAGAAATACAGAATATTCTGCTGATTTACAGAGGTTTCACCTTCCAACCAAAAGTGACTGGCAGAGTATTAGCTGGTCATTATATAAAGAAGGGGTTAAATAGTTACATAGTTTGTAAGGCCGAAAAAAGACAAGACGTCCATCCAGTTCAGCCTGTTGTGTGTTGATTCGTGGAAGGCAAAAAACAAAACCCATGAGGTTAGAACCAACTGTCCTCATCTAAGGGAAAAAATTCCCTTACACGATCCAATCTGGCAACGGAATAATCCCGGAATCAACATTACCCCACTCCAGAATTGGTCACTATTAATTTGTTATATTATCACGCTCCGAAATGCATCAAACCCATTTTGAACTCTGTTATTGAATTCACCAGGACTAATGTTCCTATGTTGAGAGATCCACAATATCACTGATTATCACATTAAGAACCACCCTCTATGTTTAAGTGGAAACTTTCTTCCTCATGACATAGAGGTTCGCCCACTTGGTTCTTAATACAAGCCTGGGTTATTAATTTTATCTTACTCATAAGGACGTTTTTTAAGTCCTTAACTGCAGAATATTTGTAATAACCTAAAGACTTGACTGAGTGTCAAATTTATGTATATACTAAGGGCGACATGTATGTATTTTGGCGCTCAGGACGCCATTTTTTGCCCAAATTAGTAGCATAGTATGCGCTCCCTGAATCTTATGAACCTGTTCTATGCTTGGTCATTAGGATTTAGCAATTGTAGCTACAAGTTACAATTTGGTAGGTTAAACCACTTTAAAGTTGCTCTACCTCTTCCAGCAGTAATGCGCCTGGATTTGCATTCAAATGTCATAACATGCGTAGAATTGTAATGAATAGTAGTGAACATGCCCTCGGGCAGCCCGTCACCTATCTTAGGCGCATTACAAAGTGCCGCAGGCGCTCTAAGTTTCCTAATGACTAAAATATAGTTTGTGGATGGGTATGTGTGCTGGCTCCATGAACCCTGCCGGCTTTTGAATAGCAACTGATTAGCAACAGTTGGTCTAGAAAGTTCTAAATAGTCTTTTCTATGTATAGATTTTGTTCCCAAGCCTGTATCTAAATATCCTAGACAATGCTAAATGCCTTGCTTCTACCAAACCCCCAGGAACCACAATATCATTGCCAGTTTTCATAGGTTTGCTCTATGTTTTGGGAACCAGAAGTGTTGTCCGATGCAACACACAATGTTGAAAATCATGTTTTGGTGTCACTTCTGCTTTCCACAAAATAGGGGTAACTGAGGGGAACCAGAAGTGATGTCAGATGTCGCACTGGAAGCGACGCCACTATGGGAACAACAAGGGCCTGGAGCGAAGCTAAAAGTTAAGAAATGCGTAAAATCCCTAAGAAGTCTTAATCTAATTTATAATTTAGGTCTTCAGTTAGTATTAGGGATAGGATTAGACAAAGAGATAATGTTAGAAAAAAAATTGGGTTTGGCATACCCTGAAGTGTGGTCAAACCAGTATCAAACTGAACAGAGTCCTAATCAAGCTACACTGTTAACAATATTAATTTAGAACAACTTTGGTTGTATCACGGTATGTACATGCATGGGCAAAAAACACACACTCTTGGCCCTTAAGAACTCACATCAGACACACCAGTACAAAATAATGAAGTACATTGGCAGAAATTATAGAACAATAATTCAAAGAACGGACATACCTTTCGTGGAACATTATCAGGGCCAACACATCCTGAAATAGAAAGTACATTAAAAATACAAGATAATGTTAAAAGTGTCTAATAAATCGATTGATTACTAGAAAAGAACAAAAATGTGTTAAACATGTAGCTTTGCATAACCCAAGCATAAACCTGACTATAGGAATGAGATAAAAGTTGGCCGAGGTCACACGTTTTGGCAACATTGTATAATGATCTTATACGTATGGAGGCCTCTTCACTATCCCTTGGTGGCCAATAACAGGGGAAAGAAGGATTGGGTTTGTTGAAGTCAGATAAATGGGAGGAACAGCTGTCAGTATTTGTGTTTAGTAATAACTAATCCTTTTGCTTTCCATATACTGTAGACCTATGATCTTGACTGAGGTGTTTAGATTTCTCCCGATTAAATAGCTGAACGAGCTTTCATCCTGCAACTATTGAAGGTAAATGGGCACCTTGAAGGGCTTTATTCACCGCAATGATTAGCTTTAAGCATGTAGGGATGGGTAAATCTAGACTATTATCAAATACATTGTTTTATTATTTTGCTTTGTTTAGGAAAAAAGAGATTTTATCTCTTTTGAATGTACACAAGTTTCTCTTGGTTACCGACCATCTCTGTCTCCTGTCTCTTATCTGATTAGCTGGAAGCTGCTGTTCATTCATGGTGATGTCACTCCCTGCTGTGTGTCATATTTAGAAACAGAGCTTTGTTTAAGGTAAGGGCACCTTTTTGCTCCTCAGAGCTCTGTAGTCTTGTGTGTGACAAATTTTACATCTCCTGCATTAATTTCAATTTAACAGGTTCAACTAGGAATAGCAGAGCTACTATACCAATCACTGTTTTAAAACCAACCACAGCCTGACCAGGAAGTGTGAGTCTAAAGCTGGTTGTAACTCTGTGAAACTGCATGGTGAGAAAACTGCTTTCAGACCCAGGGTTAGTTACTGTTATGTTCATAAATTACAGAGTAAAAAAATAAATAAATTAGAGCCCTAATTTTATTTTTGAGAGTTTAGAATTATAGTGTAATCACAAGCAAAACTTGAACAGAGAAGAAATATATATTTGTTTTTAATGTTTCCTTTGCATTCTTTATTCAACTAATAATTATTTTAAGAAACGAAAATTGCAATCCATCAGTCCTTACCACAGGTTTCTACACAAACGTCCACAGCTGAAGTGAAGCGTAGGGTGCCCTGACGGCAGAAACATCCTTCAACCAAGCGTCCATCATCTTTCTTTACTGAATGTTCTTGTAAGCTGGAACACAGTATAGATAATCACTAAAACTCTTACCAGAACATAGGGATTATTTCTCAGCTATCCACAGAGCTTCAGAAACTGTTACGTGCAGCTTTAGGTAACGCTTTAATCTATAATTTAATTTCATCTATTCTGAAATTAGTGTTTTATTCTTTCCAATGAAATACCATGAAAGATGTTTTCTGGAACCAAACTTGTTTTTGTCATAAGTAGGATGTTTAAAATCAAACAAGTATTAAGTAATAAGTATTTGATACACTGGCAATTTATCAAGTTTTCGCGCCTAGAAAGAAAGGAGAGGTCTGTAATTTTTATAGTAGGTACATTAAAAACATAGAAATCAAATTTTAACTATTTGAAAATAGTGGATTCCAGGTTACATTTGTTATATCTGCATTTCAATGAACTTTGCTATTTATGATTGAATGGATGTTATTACATCTGAAGACAATTTGAAATTAAAGAAGTATTGAATGAGAAGCCTTTCAGTTTTAATAAGACATACACGTTTATAGTTTGGAAATTCAATTGGGAATATCTACCACATTTTCTGGGCGTGCTCAAAGGTTCAACAATTCTAGGAGAGGGTTAGACATTTTCTGACAGATATCACACGGTTACATTTACCTATGGACCCAACGATATTATTACTCAACCTAATTCCACATCCATTAAAGGAGAACCTAATGCAATTAATTCTTTATATTCTCACGGCAGCAAGATGTTTAATTTCCTCTTTCTGGAAATGCAGGGATCCCCTCATATTGACAGCAATGTCCCCCTGCTCACGTCAGCACATGTTTAGGCCTGTTTGAAGTATGTCAATGATGATGATCCAGAGGAGGCATGGGAGAAGATTATATGGTCAGATAAGACAAAAATAGAACTTTTTGGTATCCACTTCACTCGCTGTGTTTGGAAAAAGAAGAAGGATGAGTACAACCCCAAGAATACCCTCCCAACCATGAAGCATTGGGGTGAAAATATCATACTCTGGGGTTGCTTTTCTGCAAAGGAGACAGGACAACTGCACTGTATTGAAGGGAGGATGAATGAGGCCAGGTATTGCATGATTTTGGCCAACAACCGGGTATGGATTTGTATGGAGGAGTGGGCCAAAATCCCTGCTGAAGTGTGTGCAAACTTATCATAGCACACGACCTGCTGCTGTGACAGGAACACTACAAGGTTTGGATTGATGCTACAAGTTAAATTAACCGATTAAAATTCCTATAAACCCTAATCTTAAACCCATCTCCAATTCTATTGCATTTTCTTATCTATAGCCGGGTGCCTCTTCCCTGCACCGTACAAGATATGGATTACATCACTGTTGTGGATTACCAGTGAGCAGACTTTTTTTTTAATCATATTTACATATTTGAGTATAAATTTAGTGACAGGCCTCCTATAATAAAGTTTCATGTCTACATGAACATTCAGGTGCACTAATTCAGCCATTTTTCTCCTGACCAAAATCTTGTTCCCAAAGAATAGAAAGCATTGAGCACTCATTTTATACTTATATCTCTTACATTGTTTCACATGTTCTTGGCACGGCTGGACCACAGGCATTATAAACTTTGTCTGAGGGGCAGAGCATGGCTGAAAAAAAAAGAAATTGCATTGGTTTAATAAACTTTCAAAATAAGAAAATAAAAAATATGACCTAGAAAGTATCTTCATAAATAAGATATTCATTAAATAGATCTGTAGAACAAGTCACATGGGATTATGTTATCACTATGAGAAGACATCTTGACTGCCAGCAACATGTTATACAGTAGAAATAGATAAGAAAAATTGATATATGGGACGATATGTCCCAATACGCAAGTGCTGGTTTCTGGTCTATTTTGCGCCAAAAACACTTTTGACGCCATATTCTCAATGTAAATGAATTGTCATACCAAAACTAGGCGCATTATACACTGGGTACGGCACATAGTAATGGGCCTAAAAAGGTGCATTACATATAGTAGCAATGATACATTGTGCGCCTCCATAACGCAATGCGCCTATTGAGGCGCATTACATACACTAGTGATGATTCTTAGAATCTCTGAGAAAACCTACTGTAGGTCAAGTTTCTTAGCATCTCTTGCACTAAAACATGTTGCCAGCTGATTGGAGAGTATTTTCATGGTTACAGGTTCACTAAAGCAGAGCATGCAAGAAATATTTTTAAATTCGTCCAGCTGTAGGGGTTTTTGGTCAAATAAGGAACTTACAGCATTCTGGAACTTGACTCCTCCAGTCAACACAAATTCCTTCATCCCTGCAGAGTTGACTATAATGTTGTAAACTGGAACATTCAGTCTTGGATCTCGAAACATGGCAGCTATCATACACACAGGCCTGATAGTAATCATTAGGTGACACGACCTTGTGGCACTTTTGGAATGTTCTTCAATGAAATACAATAAAACACCAATAATTAATCAGAGTTTAAGAGATGCAAGCACAAGCGCATGGAAAATAATCTCTTACGGTCCCATGATGAGGTAACAAAGTGGTGATGGTTGGCAGGTGGAGGGAGGAGAAGTCACTGTAGGGGGTTCAGTAGTCTTAACTTTGCCACATTCAGGCTTTTTAGGGTCTTCTACGATCCAGGAATCAGCCATGATTTCACACTCTGATATAATGTTACCATCACGTGTTCTGCAGTCATCTGACTGGTTGTTAGTGCATGTGCCTGCATTAATACAGTGGAGCCATCAATTTATTTTGCTTAATTTTATGTAATTCATAATTGATAGCTATATCTCCCTAGTCAGAATATACATCAGGCTACATCAACATGAAGAGTGCTGCATTATGAATCACAATTTTTAGCACTTCAGTACCAGTAGTTTGCGTTGATACTATTACCTTGGATAGATTTGTACATCGCAATCACTGGATTTCACCACTTGATACAAACAGCCTGGGTCTTTCAAAAACAGTTTGTCCTACAATAATGCCAAGCTTATTGCACTGACATATAGAACTGTATGTATGGTGGACTATTGGCTACCCCTTCAAGGGGATATATCTATTTAGACATGGAGCACATATAGGAGGCATTCCTGTTGCCCCAAAAAACCCTATATGGAACAGTGTTCTCTTTATGTCACTGAAATGGTATAACTACCACCATAGTAGCCATAGCACTGCAGGAGAAAGCCCTAGCAGGCATAGGACTTACTGCTAGGAATAGGAGTGAGGACAAGGAAGGGGCATTATTGATGAGTGAGACCCATAGTTGGTATTGTTAAGTTTTATTACTGAGTGGTAGAACAAAGTGGTCATTGTTACCTATTGGGGGAACAAAGGGAAATATATGAATAAACAGAAGCATAAAGAGGGCATTATTACTGAGTGAGGGAACAGAGAAGGCAATGTTATATATTAGGGCTAAAGGGGAGAAACATTACTGAGTGGATGACAAAGGGAGCATTACTACTGAGCAGAAGGCCACTTTTAATGAATGTGGCACAATATGAGGATAATTACTGAGCAGTAGCATTATTCCTGAATGAGAGTTTGAAGGGGCCACTATTACTCAGTGAGGCATAAAGAGGTCACTATTACTGTTTGTGGGGCACTGAAAACATTACTTATTGTGTAGGACCTATCGCGGGCATAAAAGGGGGGTATTGTGTGTGAAAGAAGTAGGGCCATTACTGTCACCTAGGGCACTGGTACCATAGTGGTCACTATTACTGTTTAGGGCACGATGATTGGGTAGTTTGTGTAGAGGTGTAGGGGAGGATGTGCAAGAAAAGTGAGCAGCCTAAGATGTTTCTGTGGCAAATTCTGCAGTGACCAGTTGTGGCTAGTTAAAGCATGGCAGTTTGAGCTGGGTGGAGAAGATGATGAAAGTAAATATCCTCAAGGATCTACTGTTTTCACTTAAACAGTTAACAAAGAATCTAAAAATGTCAATTTTTCCTAGAGTGAAAGCACTCACCAAACTCCCCATAATATACTATATTGTCCGTAATGTACTGTAGATCTATGAAGGTGGGTCATCACTGGTTCCTTGCAGGTGTTTTGAGTAGCAAAGGTCATCTTCTACTAGAAACCTGTACAGGAAAATTCTGTCTGTGCATGCTGACTAGGTAAGTATGATTTGGGCAGAGGTGCCTTTTCTATATATCTTTTCATCTTCTCCTGAAATTATTTTGCAATATAACCTTCTTAAAAGTTCAGTAAAATTTAACAAGACATTCTATAACTTACCACACTGTCCTTGTGTATTATGTCCAAAACGATGATAAGGTAGTTTGATATCGAACACCAAGCCATTGAATGTAATGTTAGCTCCCAATTCTGGTATTTCCAACACATAATAGATGCCGAAGGTATAAATTCTTACCCCATATTTTTTGTATGGGGTGCCAACAATTCCTCCATTTACAAAAACCTACAGATAAAAAGTAGCAATTGAAGTGCTTAAAATATGCCTGATCTTTCAGGAGAAGCTGTCCAGTATATATATCTGACAAGTAGCACTATTTCTGACCAAAATAAGACTTGGATAGGACATTTTAAGCAGTTTTTCCCTATACAGGCTCTATTTCTAGTTTGTTGTTGTGACTGAGCTAATAGGAGACAACCTGATATGATGTCTCCCATACACAAACCACACAACAAGAGAAAATTCATCTCCTCTATATTTCTATAAAATAGCAGAAACAGCACGTGGAACACTATAGAGCAGCACTGAGTAATATAAACTGCAAATTAAAGGGGTATTTCATTTTCATAAAATAAATCATAATTCTGGAAGGCTGAGAAAAAAATATGTAAATAAATAATAATAAATAAATAAATAATATATATATATATAATATATATATTATATATATATATATATATATATATATATATATATATATATATATATAAACATCACACTTTAAACCAACTCCATTCCAGCACTGCCGTTGCTCCGGGCTGCAGTGTCATGTGACTATTGATCGAGACATGATCAGCGCAGATAATGGGACCTTCAAAAGCGGTGGAATGGTGCGAGTTGACCTCCATTTCTATCTTTCTATATATGGATTTGGATGTTAAAAACTGTAAAAGCCAACTGTAAAACCATCCCTACAGATCTCAATTTAAAATACAACTTGTAGTCCACATGAGGATTTCCTGAGGTTGGATTTAAAAACCACCTTCTATTCAAAAAACTTAGAACATATTCAATCTACCATTCAATCTAACATTTCTATGTCGGATCCGCATCCAAAGCTCCATAGAAATGAATTGGATTTGTTTTTGACTGTGAAACCGGCATATAAAAACTCCCCTCAAAAAACACATAAAATATGTGGTTTTTAAATGTAGAATCCAATAAGTATTTTGTGATTGTCGCATGGACATACCCTAAGACTTTTCTCAAATACATATCATTAGTAAATCAGATGTTTTCCCTCAGTATTACATGGAAAAAGGTTTTACTTTCATTTTGTCAGGGAGAGGTCACAATCTGCTGAGACTTGTTCTTTTCTCGGAGATAACAACTGTGCAGGGGAAACTGATTTCATGCAGTATGTTAAATGAATCCTCACGCTTACATCTGCCAGGATTCGGGTGATTCATTAGTCCATAGAATACAATGGAAGACCTGATTCACCTGTTCTTTTAAAAAATTATAGAAGTGAATTACAACTGAAGTAGTAATACTGAAGAAGTTTTGCCCCAACACATACTACTGTTATCTGGATACCAGGGGTCACATGACCTGTGTGGTGGTCACATGATAAGATGCTGCTGGAGGCAGTAATGCTGGAGAAGTTCTGCTCCTCCATACACTACTGTTACCTGGATACCAGAGGCCACATGACCTGTGTGGTGGTCACATGATAAGATGCTGCTGGAGGTAGTAATACTGGAGAAGTTCTGCTGCTCCATACACTACTGTTACCTGGATACCAGGAGTTACATGATGTGTGTATTTGGTGGTCACATGACTGTTTACTTCATACAGTTAGTTCATGGGAGAAATTATTATGAACAGGAATTTGGGCTGCACCATATACAGTATGCACCATATATTTTATTTCTAGATATGGGTCTGATGCATTAGTACAGGAGCAGAATTATTAGCAAATTGTATGATTTTCTATTAGATTCATAATAGTAAAAAAAAATTATAAAGCTGTTCTAAAGTAGACAACCCCTTTAACCCTCAAGCACCAGGCCTGAAAAGGCCTTAATGACCAGCTACATTTTTCAGTTTTTGCTTCCCTGAGATTCAACAGCCATAACCTGGAGGGCATGTTCACACAGCATAATTGCGGGCCATACTTCGGGGTGTTTGCGCTGCAGTGCACCTGTAGTGCAGCCCACAATTACAGTAAAGTCATAGCACTCATTGAGTGAAATGATAACCCCGCATATTGTGAGCCGGGAGAAAGAAGTGACATATCATGCATTGGGAAAAAAACAGAGTGGATGGGGGCCTGTCCGGAACGGTTTAGAGGAACGCACTGGCCAGAGACTGCTTATATTTTAGTCTTCTGTTCCTTCTTGAGGTTTCCCTGGAGGTGATAGATTCTCTTTTACTGCTAGACCTAGTGTCCCTGCAATACCTAGGACATAGTTTACCTGTATTTTGATGTCTTTTAAACCACCCCAAACTAGTTGAATTTCATGAGAATTATAAAGAACAATCATGTTACGAAGGCAGGAAACCCGATCTTCTGATTCACAGTCATAGTTATCTATATATATTGTGAAGTTACTCTTCTTTTTGATCTCCTCCACTAGAGTATAAGTGCAGTTGCCTTGAAAAGTATAATAGGTCCCATCAAATGTCTTGTAGTGTGGATCGCCCCAGCCAGAGCACACACCTGCATTATAAAATACATATCTATAATAAGTGATCATTGCCTTTCTGAGATGGGCAACATAAAAGTGATTGCTTATCAAGTTGCAAAGCAAGTTGTAGCTCTGCATGAAAATACTCACAATCGCACTCCCAGTGCCAGCAGCATTGGTCATCATCTGGTACAGCTATTGGAGAATACCCATTGGCACATGTGATCGGAGAGGGTAACTCACACTTCTTTTCAGTAATCTCTACTGTATGGTTTTCCAGGCATTTGGCCGTGGTGCAATTATCAAGCATCCATGTTTCATTAGGCTACAAAAACACACATTTTTTTTTTAAAGAAAAGAAAAATAACAAAGATCATCTAACAGGAAGGGTGAAAAGAGAAAAAGTTGGTCCAAAACATATAACTTAATAACCCTTAGTCTGAAATAAAATTAGTGGTAGTTTCTTAATAGGATCAACAAACAACCAGTACTTATGTAGATAGGAAAAAGTTTAAAATGTTGTCCTATCTTAGTAATTCCTTTTAAGTCATTTCTTTTTATATGTCTGTGTAAGTATATAACCATCAGTCATCATACAGACCTTGTATAAGTAATCAGGGCTGGTATTAGGCTAAATCATACTCGTGGCAGGAAGAAACTCAGATCCCTGCACCCCACTGATATGTTGGGCCACACTGCGCCACATCTCATCAGCATTAACCAGTTTCTGAGCAGGCACATTTTTATTTTCTTTAAAACATGCGGGTTTGAACACTATAACGCTTTTGCCTTTCATTTTTTTGCCTTTTTTCATGTTATGTGAGGCTTTAATTTGAATTAATTTTTACATTAGATTTTTTTAAATAAATGGCAATTAAAATGATAAACTAAAAAATAAGTCTGTTTTTACATTTTTTATCTATTTTTTTAACAGCAAAAATTACACTTTTCCATGATGGATCTTTATTTTTTCTCTTGTTATTTTATATATTGTAGCCCCCATAAGGTCAGAAAAAAACCTCTGGGGAGCATGTTACATAACTTTTCCCTCTGTAACTGGGGCAGATATATTAGTGCCAGTTATAGGGGAAATGCAGAACCTGTACCTGCAGAGCTGATATGGGTTTGCTTAGACCCAGCAGCTTAACATAACCACCAATGCTTCAAAGCAGAAAGTCAGGAGACTCCTTGCTAATCTGTATATATAGTGCTCATTTAACACTGTATATACAAAGATTGAGAAGGCAGGAAAAGAAATAAACCATCTCTGCCTTTGATGATTGCAGGTATCACCGACAGCTGGCTCTCCCCACTGCAGCTGCACAGTTAGTATGCAGCGGCGAACTCTTCACAGCTGTTCTAAAATTCACCCCTCCCAACATTGTGGCATCGCCCTACTATAAAAACAGGACTGTAAATAATGCTGAACCGTTTCTAGATAAATAGTCCATAAATTGCATAGAGTAGGGGTCTCAAACATAACCCGCTAAACTGGCCACACAGAAAAGAAAATTGAAGTTACGGGGTTTTGCCACAATCTCATTTCATAGCTCCTGCATCCAGCTCTTCAGCTCTGTGTGCTCAGAAGGGGGCGTGTGTGATTTGTTTGAATTGCATATCATGTGACCCAGCAGGATGACATCATCTTGCCTTTCCTCTCTCTAGTCAAAGAAAGGTCTGTTTATGTAAAGAGGAACCAAACCTGTGGATTTTATTTTTATTTATCAATGCACATACCTGATTGGGGTTTCTTTTTTTAATTTATTTGCACTGTTTGACTAATTACTAAGGAATACAGAGGACGGGAGTAGAATGACAGCACCTGGGGATTGAACTCTCAGTAACTGCCTGAGAGGAGAGGTGTTGTCTGAGCATGTGCAACC
This sequence comes from Phyllomedusa bahiana, assembly GCA_025379985.1. Lineage (NCBI taxonomy): Eukaryota > Metazoa > Chordata > Amphibia > Anura > Hylidae > Phyllomedusa > Phyllomedusa bahiana. The sequence continues at coordinate 18,951 of JAODAL010002369.1, read as the reverse complement.
AGGACTGAGGAGCTCACAGCCCTGGTTGTATCCCCTGGAGATGAGCTGTAAACAATGGATCACTAAAGAAGCAGCTAAGACAAAAACGGTCCAGAATTTTTAATAATGATGAATGATGAAAATGTTTATTATTTAATTTACAAACTTCCCACGTCAATTTTACTTTGTGGCAAAACCCCTTTAACAGAGCACATTCCTTTCAAAATGCCGATGATGGGGTATAGAGTGGGTTCACTGGCTGAACCCGTTCCATACGCTGCAGGTAATGGCTGATTATTACAGCCCAGACTTGCCCCTAGCAGCCAGGATCAGAGACAGATTTGATCACTACTTTTCATCCTTTTAGATGCTGCAATGATTGCAGCCACAGCATTTCAATGGATGATGAACAGTGCTGAACACCACTCCTTTGCATTATTGGCTCCCGTGACTCCATGGCTGCCATGCTACTACTCCTATTATATCCTGTGTGGTTTAATAGAAAAGTCCTATTTGTACACCATTCTGCAATATATTCATATAACAGAACAGTGTACAAGCAAATGCAACCTTTACTGATTAAGTACCCAAGGGATCTACAAATACAAGTAAAAAAATAAGTTTTAAAAATAAAAAAATATTAAAAGTTAAAAATAAAATACAGATATAAATAATAAAAAGTTACATCTATCTGGTATCACCACATTTGTAAAAGTATGACCTATAAAAATATAAAATATATACATCCTGTATGGAAGAAGAAAAAATTATGAAAAAAAATGCCAAAAATGTGCTCACAGGACATGGCTGGGCACAGTGACATCACAGGCAGCCTGGAAGCCTTTGTTAAGTTTTTGGGCTGCTAGGGAAGCCATCCAGGGCCATCTTTTCCATTGAGCAGGGTAGGCGATTGCCCAGGGGCCCCAAGAGCACAGGGGACCTGCCCGGGCAGATACCTACCCAGCCCAGTACAAACAGTAACTCTGTCCTTGTGGCGGGTCTGGGCGGCACGTCAGTGATCAGGCCTGCCCCCGTCGCACTACTTCAGTAAGCGGCACAGGAGGCGTGACACAGCTATAACGCCTCCTGCTCCGCTCTATTTAACAGACCGGGTGCCGTAGGCTTCCGGATTAGGAGATCCCAGGAGCAGGGCTGCCATCAGTCATTTATTAACTGTTTCAAGGCCCCATACATCCAAATCAAATGGGGCCCCCACCCATTACTAGTTCCTATTTTTAAACATATTTGTGGGCCCCTTTTTGATTAGGGCTCCTGACAGGAGTACTGCCCATACTGCCCTATTGGCCCCCCTGCCCAGGAGCAATGTCATGTCGCTCACTCTGGAAACCAGATGCAGATGAGAGATACTGGCTTGGCTAAAATCCTTTTTGCTTTCTCAAGACCTACTAGGTCAAAAGCAAATTGAGGATTTGTTACATCCAATAGAGGGCGCTGTGGGCTTCTCAGCCCTTTTCCCATAATGCCTTGTGACAGGTAACATGTCAGCAGTTATGAGCTCATAAATATCTAAAGTTACCCACCTCTCGAAATTGCTCAAATGTACAACCACGTTTCTCAGTTGTTGATGAGACTGTAGGAGATGTCATTGAATGTGTGTGTGCGGTGCTGTATATTGGAGAGGTCATCTGGGGGGATGAGCTAGGAAAAGTAGATGAAGTATCTGATGTTGATTTCAGTGCTGCCGTTGAGGTACTCGCTGGACTGGATGTAGAACAAAGCATATTCTTCACTTCAGTTTTACACTCCATAGTGCAAATGACTTTGTGGCACCAGGAGTCATTGGTTACTTCACTGATAATTTCCCCTGGAGATTAAAGAAAGACACATTTTAAATGTAAATGACAATTCCCTGGTCTTGACCCAATATATATATACACTATACGTTTAAAGGGAACCTGTGGCACTTCCTGATACAGTGGTCCGTCAATTTATAATGGTCTCAGGACACCATATTTTCATGATACAATGATCTTTCCTTGAACACTATATCTTGCAACCACACTCAGCATACAATGTGACAGACACTGCAGATCTGCGGCTCATGTGATTGATGGAAGATCCAACCAATCATCATGAACAATTTACTTGTAAACCATATGTATTAGTGCAGTTCATGCAGTGATTGGTGGTCTAGTAGCACCTATTTACAGTGCAGTGCAGTACTACATGTCCTGTACTGCTCTTACATGTATTAGTGCAGTGCATGCAGTGACTGGTGGTCTAGTAGCACCTCTCTATAGAACAGTGCGGTACTCAGGGCCTGGATGATGGGTAGGCAGAAATATGTGATCGCCTAGGGTGCCTACCTCTGCTTGTCAGTGGGGGTTGCAGGTATAGAGCCGTATCAGAAGCTGAGCCAACTCCATACCTGGCAGGTGCTGACTGCAGGTCACAGCCGGCACCTTCCTTCAGTTGTAGTTTACCCCCATTCCTAGCACCAGGTGAGGTGGTGGGGGCGCAGCACAAAGGATCGTTATGAGAAGTAACTGTACACCTCTCCTAATGTTCCTTCCCTTCTGGCAGCTCCTGTCACACGACAGCAGCGCCCTGTATACTGCTGGGGAGAGTGGGCGGAGCTTCAACTCCTTCTCCTCAGTAGATCATTGAGTGCTGAAGATAGAAGACTCCAGGACAGGTGAGTGTTTTCTGTGGGAGGTGGAGGGATCAGATCAGAGGGAGTAATTAGGGTGTGGGTGTAATAAGGGCAGAGGTGGGGTGTTTTGAGTTGGGGAAGTAGGTTAGAGAGGGGGAGTTTAGAATGGCGAAGGTGGGTAATTGAGGAGGAGATGGGGTTCAGAATGGGGGGATTACGGTACGTTCATGTGACGGAGTTAAACGCTGAAAATGTCAGCGCTGAACAATTATCATATCCTCATCGGAAAATCTGTACCAGTAAGTTCAGATTTCAGGCAAGGATTTGATACTGATTTTCAGCCTCCTGTGTATTATAATGTGCGGCGTGGAATCTTCATCAAGGATTGACATGTGAATTATTTTCCAGCATTGCAAATTTTCAGTGCTGAAAAGAAAATCAGTGCTGAGGAAAATCAGCGTTGTGTGAACTACAACGCTGCTTTTCCTTAGCAAACAGTGTAAAGTGGATTGCAGTCGGATTGGCGCTGATTCTGAGGCAGATTTGGTGCTGAATTCACCCCAGAATCAGCGTCTAAATCCATGATGTGAATGTACCCTTGAAGAGTGGGGAGTTATAGAGGGAGAGGGGGTATTCAGAGTGGGGGAGGTGGGTTAGAGTGGAGGTGGTGAGATACAGGGAAAGTGGGGGGAGGGGACATCGTCTAGCATCCAGGAAACTTGGGCTGCACCCCATCCCCCACAGCAGACAGCCAGCATTGCTGCATTGTCTAGCAGCACCCTCAATCAAACGTCACTTCTTCTCCAATATAATTTTCAAGCGCAAGGCACATTAGGCTGAAAGTGACACTGGAGCAGAAGTGACGTCGGGCCTATGGCGCCACAGGGAGATAAGTTAACCCTAGAAATGCCATGTTCAGTCGAACCGAACAAGAATAGATTTGTGCAAAACAAGTTTACAACATGCTCTATAATCTGCAGTGGTTTCTTCTGCTACATACTGGTAGGTTACTGCTTTAACAGTTGTAAAACTAAACTATCCAAAATTGCAGGACAGATTGGTTGGTAATACATTTCCTAAAGAAAATATATTATAATGTAACTGTTGACACAAACTTTCACCACTCTTAGCATACCGTCCTAATATAATGATGGAGTTACCTGGGTGGTATAGGGTTCCATTGTATATACAGGCACACATTGTAGAAGATAAGATACTTGTCACTTTTGCAGTAGTTGGTACAGAAGAGGAACTGATAACTGAACTAGCAGTAGGAGAGGCTTTACTAATGACATGGCCAGTAGAATATGGCTCTGGCCTTGTTGTCTCCAAAGGACCATTGGTAGTCAAAGATGATGTAGGGATCTCTGTTAAACAGGAGTAAAATAAACATACACAGTAGAACATTTAATGTTTCCAACTTTGTAACATTTTACAACTTTTTGTAATATATTTTGCAATAACAAGTATTTTTTTACAGTACAACATATTTAAATTAGGGCATCCATGCACGAGTCATGTGGTTCTGCAATTAACAGATATACTATATGTACCAAAAAACAAAGCAATTGGACCATCATAAATTATACTATCAAACAACTTTAACAATTTAAGGACATTGTGGGATTTTTTGGTTGACACATTCATTTCTTCCTCATCTCCTTCCAAGAGCTATAACTTTTTTATTTTTCCATGTATATAGACATATGAGGGCTTTTATTTTGCGGGATAAGACGTACTTTATAATAGTGTAATTTACCGTACCATAGAATTTACTGGAAAATCGCAAAAAAAATTCTAAGTGGGGTGAAATGTGAAAGAAAAACTTACTTGCACTATGTTTGCAGGGAGGTGATGGGTTTATGCCGTTCACTCTCCGGTATGAATTATGTTTTCTGTGTTCTACAGGTTAATATAAATTCGGCAATACCAAACATGTAGGGTTTTCGTTATGCTTTGGTACCGTAAAAAAACTAAACATTTTCTGCCATGGTGCCATTTTCTTTGATCAATAACTTTATTGTACTAACCTATGGATGTGAGCGAGGGTGCATTGTTTGTGGGCTGAAGTGTACTTTTTATTTTTACCAGTTTGGAATACATGCAAATTTTTTGATAAATTTCATTCCAATTTTTAGGGGACGTGAAATGATAAAAAAACGCAATTTTGGCGTTTGGAATTTTTTTCTTCTATGGTGTTCAGCGCACAGGATGAATTATATTATATTCTAATAGATCAGACTTTCAGACGCGGCAATACAAATATGTGTAACTTTTTAATTTTTTTTATTTGTAAAATGGCATATATATATATATAATACACTTTTACATTTGTTTTTTCTTTCAATTTAACATTTAGTCCCTCTAGGGTGCTTGACCACTAGGGGATATGGTCATTTATACAGCCCAATGCATTCAATAGACAAAGCATTGTGGTGTACAAAAATGGCGATCTTACTACTTCCTGTTTGTGCTAGGAAGTAGTAGAACAGAAAACATGGCCGCGATGCAAACTTTCACCATGTTAACCAATCTGGGTCCCACGATCTCACCGCGGGGGCCCCGATCAGAGTGAGGCATGGTGTGCGGTCACGTTTCTCATTCATTTAGATGCAGTGGCTGCAATCGCCTAATGGGTTACACAGTACGGAATGGCTCTGGCACCATCTCGTGCTGTAATTGGTGGGTATTAGCTGCAATTAGCAGCCATCACCCGCCAGCTGTGTAAGGGGATCATGCTGCATGAATTAATCTGTATCTGCTTTTGGTTCTGAAACAACATGGTGAGACAACCCCCAAGAGACATAAGTGCAGAGCTGGAAAATAAAATGATTAGATTTGGACCCCACAGAGTTCAAAAAGGTCCAAGTATAGATTAAATTATAAATGTTCAACTGTTCTAGGTGTTCATGACCCCAGAGGAAGAAGTAGAACTATGATAGGATAATGTCTGCACTGTAGTTGGAGAATGCCAGTAGGGTGAGTACAACCCCAATATATTTTAAAGTGCAAATTCATAATGTGATAGATGTAGCAGGCAAGAATAAAATACATTTTTTAAAAACATCCAGCATTTAAACCTGTAGGACCTTTGTTAACCAGCACTTGATTATTTAGGTTGACTTACCTGTAAAAAAGGGAATTGTGCTTTTTATAGTATTAACCATAGTTGATCGTGCAGGTATAGTAGTTGGCATATGGCTCATATTTCCTGATGTTGTGGTTCGGGAGCTACCAGCTGAAGTATTTTCTTTAGTAAATTGTGAAGTAGGATTAGAGGTCAAGGTTGCTATCGATTTCATTGATGTGTAAGGTATAGGTTTTGTTAGACTTGTATAGGAAGCAGTAGGTGTAGTTATAGCAGTAGTAATGGCAGTGGGAGTACTCATGTATGGTCTAGATGTTGTAGCCACTCTGCTTGTAAGTATTATTGGGGGATTTGCAATAGTAAGGACATTGGTTTTAGATGGTGAGCCTGGAATTACATGTGTGTATAATGTGCTTTGATATGAAGTATGTGGTATACTGGTAGTAGCTTTAGATGTGGAGTGGAGTATAGACTTAGTGGGAGAAGTTTCTATAAATTCCCCAGTTGTAGATACTTTACTGGTTTTATTTGTAATTGGGAAAATGGTGGTGGAATTAGTAGTAACAGTGGTTGAGACTGAAGAAGCTTCAGATACTACAGATGTAGTATTAGAAGTGAAGGTAGTTGATGAAGGTATAATAGATTCAGGTGTATTTATACTAGTGGTTTTACTAGTAGAGGTAGTAGTAGGAGACATATTGGTGGTTGCTGTAACAACCTGAGTGACAGATGTCGGCATCAATTCAGTAGCTGTAGTAACATTTGTGGCATTTGAACCAGTATGAGTCGCTTTAGTGGCTAATGTTGTTTCAGTATGTTTGGGGATGATTATACCTTCACCTGAAGTATAAGCAAATGCGGTGGTGACACTGGTAGGAGCAGCTTCTGTTGTGATTGGTGTAGATTTGGTAGGTCTGTTTGTAACTTTACTTGTAGTTGAAGAAGTCAATGAAGCACTAGTGGTTGTCTCAATATTAGTAGTTGGTGTAGAAGCAGTAGAAGTGGCTTTACTAGATTCAGTAGTCAATGATGTTTTATTAGTTGTGAGTGATATTGTAGTTACAGTTGAGAAGGGTGTGGTACTAGAACTAGTAGGGGCTGATGTTAATACAGATTCAGATGAGGTATATTGACTTGTGTTAGGAGTAGATGTGCTGCTTGTCATGCTACCTTCAGTGGAGACCATCAACTTAGGAGTATAAATAACTGTACTTGGATTAGAAGTAGCAAGAGGTGAGGTTGTAGTGGAAGCAGTAGCTGCTGTAAGAGAGGTATTATTAGGAGGAGTGGATAAGATTGTGATAGACGTAGTGTTAGGAGATGGTATGATGGTAGTAAATAGAGTTTTAGTAGTTGAGGCCGGCATGGTTTCAGGTCCCGTGTATTGTGTTTCAGCTTTAGTTGTACTAGCAGGAGAGGTTACGGTAGTTGCCATAGTTCTTGGTTTAGTAGTGTGAACTGTAAGAATAAAACATGGAAGATCTTAGTTTTGAGGAAAGGTTAAATTTAGTCTTGAGAAGAGACATCTGAGGGAAGACAAAATTATTCTAGATTACAATATAAATGACCTCTACAAAACATGATGAACAGTTCAACCCCCTCAAAAGTCAAGTGGCCACTCCCTCCATTTGTAGAACATAAAAATTCAGAGGCAACAAGCCTTCTTTACCATAAGAACTATAAATTTATGGAATAGCCTCTTCAGGAGCTGCTCACTGTAGGATTGGTTTAGGGCTTCAAAAAATCTTAGACAAACTACTTGCAAAAAATGATACAAATACTTATTTTGTTGATTTATAGAAATCTTGTTTTTAATGGAATTAGGGCTACTTGGGATGGGAGAGAAATGTTTATTTTTAGGGCAAATTGGTTCTTGCTTTATGGGTAACATATTTCTGGATCAGTGAGGGAAACAAAAATTCTAACATTACCTATGCTCTTCTCTTCATCTACATCTTCTCCCCATCCTTGGTTGCACTTGATAGACATATGTATTTTTTTTCAACCATACTATGTTACTTAAAGTAGCTATGTATCACATACAAGAGGTCAAACACGACTTTACAAACCAGACATAACATATATGTGTTATGTCAATAATTACAAGGTTGAATTTACAAATGTAACAGAACTTGCTATAAGTAAACTATGATATCTTAGTCAGTCACAGTAAACTAACATAAAGTTTATAAAGGGAAGATCTCTCCATAAGGAGAACACCGAACAAACGGCTTGTAGATTTTTGTTTTTCCTTTTCGCCCCTACTTACATCTGCAATCACAAGGCATTTTGGGAAAGGGGGGTGAGAACCCACAGCGCCCTCTGTTTGGGTTTAACAAATCCCAAATTGCTTTTTGACCCCCCCGATCTTAGAAAAAAAAAAAGGTTTTTTTTGCCAAGCTGGGGGGGCTTTTCACCCCTTCCCATAATGCCCTTTTGATATGCAGATGCAGTTAAAGGGGGAAAAGGCAATACAAAAATCAACGGCCGTTCGTTCGGTGCTCTCCTTAAGGAGAGACTCCCTTCCCAGCTAACCCGATGCCTCCCACACGGCCCACCAGTATCTTCTCTACTCGCACTGAAGAGGGGGCAAAAATCCCGAAACAGCGTTTCTTAGATGAAAGACACTGGGTTGGCTAAAAAATCCTTTTTGCTTTCCAAGACTGTGGGCAAAAGAAATTTAGGGTTTGTTACAACCAACAGAGGGCGCTGGGCTTCTCAGCCCCCTTTCCCATAAAGCCTTGTGAATAAAGTTTTTTAAACAGTCTATTAAAAAAACACAGCATTTTTTTTAAATTAATAATGTCTATAATGCCATATTAGAAACTCCAAACCTGCAACACTGACACTCAGGTTTGCAGCATCTTTAACACACATGTATGACAGTTTACCAAAATTGTCAAATATTTCATGTTCCTATTCTGTACTGTCTGTATATTTATACAGTATCTATATTTTGTAATTATGTTTTTTTCATTTATCACTACAGTACCTTGTGGTAAGTTGAAAGTTGTCTTAGATGTTATCAGTGGTGTCCTGATGTTTATACCAAATGCTGTAAAGAGGGAAAAAACATAAATGCTGAATAAAGAGTTAAGTCATACAGAATAGTTGGTTCACTGCCATGTACTGTACTTAAAAGACCACTCCTTTTTTCTCCTTAAAGGGGTTTTTCCAGGAAGTGAGTTCCTTACCTCTTATCTGCTCAGGAGAGAAGATAAAACATGCTGAGTCATGAACGGCAGCAGGGATGAAGAGGAAGGGGGTGAGCAGAGAGCGAGGAAGAAGGGAGCGTCTGCAATGTTTACTCAGATAATTACATTACAACCAGTTGATTCTCTATACAGCAGACAGCCTCATACACTGCACTTTCTCCCCATCAGATAAGAAGTGCAAACATGCAAGTGCGGCCAGATCAGCTCCTGGTCATAGCTAATGTAAACAGTCAGGAAACTAAGGGCATCTAAGTCAAGCTGCAGCTCTCAGAGGCTTCACTTTTTTTAATCACATATATTTAGAAAAGTGATTAAATACCCATTTTGGATGATCCCACGTCAACATTACATCGTGGCAAAACCCCTTTAAGTTCATTAGAAATTGTTTCTAGATACACATTAGTGCCAGTAATTTTGTTTATCTGCAGCTGAATACAGGATTACTCACTGCTGCCACTGTTTCATAGAGTCAGCAGCATTCTTTCATTCATGCATCTTGTCACTTCCTGGTCAAGCTGTCTGTAATTAGCATATGAGCTCTGTGTAGTCCGCTAATTAAGCTAATTAGTCTAGATTAGATAAACAATCTCCTGCTACCAGGTCCAGTGAAGCTTCAGAGCTAAAATAAACAGTAGTAATTAGTTTCTTTTGTCTGAAAGCTCTCAGACTGTAGCAGTTCTGTGCCACAACCTGTCTGTTAATCTCACTCCCTGCTATCAGATAAGACAAATACAGGGGAGAACAAGCAAACAGGTAGGTAACTAGAGAAACCTGACAACCTTTAGAAGGTGATAAAATCATTTGTAGCTCCTCAACAAAAAAATTAACAAAGCAATATATTTGGAAAACGTCTTCATATAGCATTCCCTACATGTTGAAAGCTAATCTTTGTAGTGAGACAACCATTTTAAATCAATCAGAAGAGAGAAAGGGGGAAAAAGGGTGGAGAGAGGAGGTCAGTAACCAGAGATAGTGGTATACTCTAAGAGGAGATAAAATCATCTTTATTTTCTGACCAAAGCAAAATCAAAACAGCAGTATATTTGGTAATAGACTATATTTACCTTTCCCTACATTTTAAAAGCTAATCATTATGGTGAGAATGGTTCTATAGCAGTGATTACCTATAGAGTTCCAAGGAGTGAAAACAAGTGCTTATCAAAGTTAAACAATCTAATCATGTTAGAGATAAAGACTTTGCTCGTTTCAGATCATGGTGACATCATTCCCTGCTCTCGGTCTGATTAGAAAGACAGATTAGACCAAGTGACAATTGTGTCTGCTCAGAGCAGATAAATCTCTCTTATCTCCTGACCAGGGCAATATCAAAAGAGCAGTGTATTTAATAAAAGTCTTCAATTACCTTTCCCTACATGTTGAAAGCTAATTACTATAGTGAGAAATCCTCTTTAAAGGTTACCACTACCACCGTAAATTAGGCAATCAGCCCACAATGGAATTTTTTGTTAGAGGAAAATAATGTGATGATCTTTAATAAGCTACTGAACAGCAAGGGCTCCCGCAAACTGTTCTTGCACTGGGGCCATCTTCTGTCTGTGTCTACACTTCCCCTTGCTGATTTGAGCTGGTAGGGATTACCAACAAGTGAACAGGTTTACATACTTACCGTCTCTTGAGACTAGGGTTCTCATGATCATCTCTTTGGTAGCCTATAAAAATTACTTGCCTTGATCTTTAGCCAAGCTGTCACAGGCTTCATATATAAAATAACTGTTCTTTTATGACCCAAATATATAAAGAGCTTATTCTCCACTTACTTGTAGTTGGGGAAGAGGTCACAAGTGTAGATGAGGAATGCTCTTTAGTAGGAGTAGAGCTTGATGTATGAGAACTTTTTTCACTCAATGTTGTGGTTATTTGTGACGTCCATTTTGTGGTTGCATTTGTCCCAGCACTTCCTGTGGTGGTGATGATTGGAGTGGATTGAGGGGTGGTATGTAAGCACATAGCCCGCTCTCTGCAGCAGTAAACACGGATTTCATAGTCAAAACATACGGGCCCCATGTACTGTTCTTTATTATTACAGATGAGTCCATAGGAAACATCACATGTCACATTCTGCCCCAACTCATGTAGCGCTCTGTGTGGCCAATGTCGAGCTCTGCAGTCAATGTTTAATGGTGTTTCACAGACATCATATCCAGCCTGTCTGATATTATGGTATGTTTCATAATCCCCTGTAGTTTCATATGCAGGGTAGCTGACGCTAATCCACTTCGACCAAGAGCAGATTGGTGTACAATTTTGTGCTGAAAAAAACCCACAAAATATAATTTTATCACTAAAATTCTAAGCACAATAAACAATAACAATGCTAATTATATATTTATGAAGAAAAAATACAAATTGTGGATAAAGATATAAAATACTTAAAAATGAGCGGTGCTACGTACAATACACACCACCAGTTCCTGGGAAACTATTCAGATGGCCCACCCTTTATCTATACAGCCCATAAACATGTCCACTTTTTGAGAACATTGCATTTGCAGAGTTTCATAGGATATCTGGTGAAAACTTGTCTGTTGCTAGACTTTTAGGTCCTGATATACTAGAGATACATAATTGTATCAGAGCTAGAGCCCATTGGAGGATGCTCTGATGGGTTAGTATGGCCATTTGAAGTATTGTTATTATCTCTTCCAACATCTGTTGTAGGATGCTTTTTTAAGGAAGCTCCCTTTTTATATCACTCACTGATTGATTCACATGTACTGCTTCCTCTGTTTAAAAAAAATAGGTTTTAAGCAGCTGCAGTTAAATTTGAGTTGTAAAAGAATACATAAAAAATCACAGCTGCTGCAGAACATCTTTTAGAAAAAATAATGAGGTTGCTTCATTTCAGTAAATGGCATATAACATTCTTAGGCTGGGTTCATACTGTCTTTTGCACCATTTCACGTATCAAAATATGAGTGAAAAAATAACCTATATCGTTCTATCTAAATTGTTCTATCGGCAAACAAGCAGAGTCTCTATTTTTAACTCTTTTTTACTGTATATTTAGTACAAGAGAACAAATGAACAGGTAACAAGTGCATAAATGTATTCGGGTAACTTTTATGCCTGTACAACGATTCAGTCCTTATATTGCCTGCGGGACGGGATACTCCCTCTCCATCCATTCCTGTCCTGAGACCTCACAGGTAGCTCTCTTTTTCTTGTTCTCTGTGCAGGGGCATTAAACAACCCTTTCTCTTGCTTAACAGAATAGGCCACACAAGTTACCATCTCACCCCACACCAACCTCGCTCCTGCTTCTTCTCTCTCCTCTGTCTGATCTGAAGTACCTCCCTCTTCCCTTCCTGTCATCTGCCTCTTTAATTGCTTATGCCTCTCCAACTGCCTTCTCTCTGGTAAATTCCTTTGCCAGCCACAACTCTTCACCTTCTGTATCAGAATGAGCCATCTACTGGGCAAGAGGACAGACAGCAGCCCCTTGTTACACTCCATACACAAAATAGTGCTGCTCCCACCCCCCCCCACCCCCTCCCATCGATAACATATTGCTGGGCCCCTTTTCCTCCATCCATAGCATAGTGCTGGGTCTTTCTCCCTCCCATGCTCTGCCCATAACCTAGTGCTGTGCCCATCTCCCTCCCACACTTTGTCCATAACAGAGCGCCTGGTCTATCTCCCTCCTGCAGTCTGTCCATAACATAGTGCTGGGCCCCTCTCCCTCCAACACTTTGTCCATAACATAGTGCTGGACCCCTTTTTCTCCTGCATTCTGTCCATAACATAGTGCTGGGCCCCTCTCCCTCCCATCCTTGTCTATAACATAGGTCTGGGCCTTTCTCTCTCTCACTTTTCGTCAATAATTTAGTGCTGGGCCCCTTTCCCTTCCACTCTGCATCCAAAACATAGTGCTGGGTCTTTCTCCCTCTCACCCTTTGTCCATAACATAGTGCTGTAGTCTCAAAAATATGGGAATCTAGTAAGAGAACAAAGAGTGACTTTTAATAACTATATTTACTATTTTGCCATAGGCAAACTTAAACTCTAGAGTTTAAGTTTGCCTATGGCAAGATAGTAAATATAGTTAACATAGTGCTGGACCCCTTTCTCTACCACTCTACGTTTATAGTATAGTTCTGGGTCCCTCTCTCTCCCATCCTCCATCGATATCATAGTGCTGGACCTCTTTCTCTCCCACTCTACGTTTATAGTATAGTTCTGGGTCCCTCTCTCTCCAAACCTCCATCCATAACATAGTGCTGGGCCCCTCTCCCTCCCTCTCAACCCTCCATCCATAACATAGTGCTGGGCCCCTCTCCTTCTCACCCTCCATCGATAACATAGTGCTGGGCCCCTCTCTCTCCCATCCTCTGTCCATAACTTTGTGCTGGGGCCCTCTCTCTCCCATCCTCTGTCCATAACATAGTGCTGGGCCCCTTTCTTACAAACCTACTCTGTAACATACGGCTGGGTCCCTCTCTCTCCCATCCTCGGTCCATAACATAGTGCTGGATCCCTTTCCCTACCACCCTCTGTCCAAAACATAGTGCCAGGCCCCTCACCCTCCCACCATCATCTGTAATATAGGGTAGGTCCCTTTCCCTCCCACCCTCTGTATTAAGGTTCACCTGCCATTTTTTATATTAAAAAGATATTCTTATCTGACTTTTCCCTGCCCAGTCTGAGTCTCTCCAGTGCTCAGAACTTCCATAGAAGTGAACAGATAGACCATGGTATATTCCTTGTTGCCAGTACAGATTCAATTTGGGCAGGGAAAAAGTTAGATAGGTATACCTCTTTAAATTGGTTCCCGGTATTAGAAGGATTGGCTTTGTTTGTCAGAAACCATGCCACATCTCTGCATAGAATAGGGATGAGCTGCAAGACACAGCACATTAAGGCTTTGTTTCTGTATAACACAAACAAAAGTGTATTTAAAAAAATGTACTGAGTGCTTTATTCTGGTACATTATTTCTCAATCCAGTTCTTTTAAAAGACCACATGAGCCATGATCAAACTCTGCAAATCCCACAGTGTGTTCTGTATGGACCTGAAGTCACAGTTACTCTTGATTCCAATGAGAGCCTGGATGTACGTAAGGAATGAATAGAGAAACGGGCTGCAAAGAAGATGATGTGGCATTTGAAACATCTGACTTTAGGTCACATGTAGGGATGAGCGATTATAATCGACAAAGTTGAAATCGGCACTATTTTTAGGCTGATCGGAAGTTTCCGATCACGTGATATTTTAGGTGACAATATTACAGATAATCTATTACTATCGCGTCATTTTCAGCGTTTCCTGTCATTTTGGCGGCCAGCCAATCAGCTCTTAGGATAGAGGGGTGGGGGGGGATGAGGAGCATGGACAACGTCACCACTTTGTTGTGTATGGATCTCATTGGCTGGAAAAATCACATGACCTCGTTTTGCATAGACCAGCATTTCCTGTTCAGCATCAGTCTTTCAGTGTCTAACATTAGAGCAAGACGTCTGCTGCGTGTCTCTCCATACAGCTCAGCTCAGAGACACAGTTCTTTTTTTTATTCATACAGACAACTATGCTTTTAGCTGTGAACATTAGAATATATGTAGATTAGAGAATTTCAGTTCTTATTTAGTTACACAGAGACTTTTAAAGAAGCATCTAGCACTGTCCAGCCGGGGAAGGGGGGTGGGCAGATGGATGGACAGACAGGCTTTGGAAAGGAGGGTGCATATTGTGCAGCCCAGACTCTGCTTTGAACCTGCATTAAAATGGCATTTTCTTACCTCTTTTTGGCCAGCACACCTCGCACCTGAGGTGAAATTGTACCTTTTATTTTGTGCGGCCCAGTTTTTTTCTAGTAACTTTTCTCCTTTGTCATTGCAAAAAACGCAATTTCTCATCCGTGTAACTCTTAAATAGCTGTATTGCACTTTGGTAAGCCCCAGTTTTTTTTCAAATAGCCATGTTGTCCGCCAATTTTGATACAGAAAATTTCTAGTAACTGTTCTCGTGTGTTATTGTTGCAAAAAAACGCAATTTCTCATCCGTGTAACTTTTAAATAGCTGTATTGCACGTGTTGCGGCCCAGTTGTTTTCAAAGAGCTACCTTATACTTAAATTTGGATACAGAAATTTTGTAGTAACTGTTGGTGTATTTCATTGGTGCAAAAACCACCTTTTGTTATCCGTGTAACTTTTAAATAGCTGTATTGCACGTGGTGCGGCCCCAGTTTTTTTTCAAATAGCCACATTGTACGCCAATCTTGATAGAATAATTTTCTAGTATCTGTTCTCGTTTGTCATTGCTGCAAAAAACACAATTTCTCATCCGTGTAACTTTTGAATAGTTTTATTGCACTCAGTGAATCTCAGTTTGGCACAGATAGCGCACTTGTATGATAGTTTGTTGAAAACTATCAATTCCTAGTCCTACTGGGCAGATGTAATTTCTGGAACTGAAGGAAGAATGTTGATTTTGTCTTACGGTTCTTCCACCAGACCGTATTTCAAGAGATCAAGAGGCCAAAGAGGATGATTTTGCCCAATCGCTGATGCCATCAGAGGAGGAGAAGGAAGCCGGTCAATCAGCAAAAATCCCGGGCGGTCGGCAACGCCTTGCAGTGCCTGTTGCTTGTAGCCCGCAGCTCCAGGATGCAGAATGTCAGGAAGAGGAAGTCACCTGTGTTGATGATGATGACGACGACATTGCGGATCCAGCGTGGTCTTTTCAGCAGAATTTGCTTGAGAGCACTTCATCACTGGACGAGGAGGAAGACGATGGGGTAGTGTCAGTACGGGTCCTGCCTCAAAAAGGGATAGGGCGGTTGCACAATTCCGCTAAGATCATTCCACCAGCCACGATCAGCGGAAACACCGCTCCTCGCTTATCGCCATCGAAAAGGTTCAGGACCTCTCAAGCCTGGGCCTTTTTCGAGCAAGACTCTGATTCAACCAGCGAAGTCATATGCCGCCTTTGCCGTAAACGCATCAGTAGAGGGAAGAATCTTAGGTGTTTTACCACCACTAACATGTCTAGTCACATGCCGCGAATGCATGAGTTGAAATGGAGGGAACACTGGGCAACAAAAGGCCACACCGATCCCGGGCTTCCAACCACTGTTACACCCTCTGTCTCCGCCTCCTCCTCCTCCACCACTTCCAAGACCAAGCGTTCCTCAGCTGCCCATGTCTCTCAGCATCATGATCAAGGATCAGCTTCAGCCTTCACCGTCGCCCGAGTATCACAAGCACCACCAGAGACCGATCCTACCCCTTCTCCTTCCGCCAGTTTGACCTGCACACCATACACTGGCCAGTCTAGCAGCCAGCCTTCTGTCTACCAGGTTTGGGAGCAGAAGAAACACTTTAACCAAAACCATCCCAAAGCCAAAAGCCTGAATGTCAGCATTGACAGGCTTTTGGTCTTGGAAATGTTGTCTTTCCGTCTGGTGGACACAGATGGGTTCCGCCACGTCATGGCCCTTGCCTGCCCCCAATACCAGATGCCGAGCAGGCATTTCTTTGCCAGAAAAACCGTCCCTGCCCTGGCCAGCCACGTTTCATCTAAAATTTTAAGCGTTGTCTGCATCTGTGTCCAGCAGAGTCCATCTGACCACCGATACATGGACTAGTAAGCACGGCCAGGGCCGCTATATCTCTGTGACAGCTCACTGGGTGAGCTGGGTGGATGTCTCTGGTGGTAATGGTGGCTCTCAGGCTCGGCGCATGCTCTTTAAAACCACAGGGATGGTGCAGGGTTCTTTCCCACAAGGTCCCCTGGTAGCATCACGTGCCCATGGAAACCAGGCCGTGTTGAAATTAATCTGTCTTGGAGACTGTCAACACACAGGTCAGGAGCTGTGGACGGCTCTTCGCAATGAGACTGAGCACTGACTGGGTGACAAGAACCTTGAGCCAGGCAAGGTGGTGTGCGATAATGGTCGAAATCTCCTGGCCGCCCTTAAGATTAATAGGCTGGAGCACATTCCTTGCCTGGCACACGTCATGAACCTTGTCGTCCAGAAATTTCTAAAGCGCTACCCGGGTCTGGACTGCCTGCTGAGGAAGGCTCAAGGTCTGAGCTCACACTTCCGCCATTCGCACCCTGCTTCGTCCCGCCTGGCCTCGTCCCAGAGGCTTTGGAAATCAAGGCTCCATCTCTCACATGAGTGCTTGGATGCTCCATTTCCTCCAACATGATCCTCGCATTAAGGCCATCAAACTGAACAACAGTTACTGGGTGGCCACCCTCCTTGATTCCCGTTACAAAGCGAAACCTCAGCACTTTCCTTCCACCCACCCAAATAGAAAGTAAAATGCAGGAATTGGAGACCTTGCTGATTGATCAACTGGAGACATCTGTTGCGTCTGCTTCACGTTCTTCAAATGTCACGGTGGAACAACGTCAGCAACGTGACAGCAGTAGAGTGCCAAGTAGCCGCAGCAGCAGGCATTGTGGCAGAAGCCTAATGGGTGACCTCTGGCAATCCTTATTTACCACCTCACCAACACATGTAATGCAGGGCACACATACAACACACAGAGACTGGCTTAAGATCATGGTGCACGACTATCTGCGTCTCAACACCGATGTTTTTGGATATGTTCCGGACCCAATCGACTTCTGGGTATCCAAAATGGATGAATGGCCCGAGCTCGCTGGCCACGCCATAGAGGTGTTGTCCTGCCCAGCAGCCAGCGTCATATCTGAGCGGACCTTCAGCACAGCTGGAGGAGTCATTACAGACAAACGCATCCGGCTTTCCACAGTTAATGTTGATCGTTTGACTTTCATCAAGATGAATCAGGCATGGATCTCTGATGATGTTTTGGGCCCATTTGCCGAGGTCACCATTATTTGCCGGCCCTACTTCACTTTCCCTCTCAAACAGAAATGGTCCTCTTGAAAAACTTTTTTTTAAATGATCATTTCTTACTGCAATTTTTATTCTCAGTTCCCAAAAGGTAATTTTGCTGGTTTTGCGGCGAGGAGACTAAAAGACACCAATTGTACAAGTTTTCATGAAAAAATCGTATTCCATTTACTCACTTCATCTTTAAAATTTTTCGCACTGTCAATGGTTTTGGGGTCATGGTGCTGTGAGAACAGCTATAATCATGGTCCTTTGGAACAGAATGTGGCTTCTTAAATGGCATTTCTCCCTCACAATTTTTAACAGTGGCTGAGAAGTCATTTTTATAATTTTTTGGGTCATGCCGCTGTGAAATGCAGCTATACTTAAGGTCAAATTTTAAAAAATGGGGTTTCTAACAGACATTTGTTCTTCACAATTGTCATGTTTTGAATTTTTGGGGGCATGTTACTGTGAAATACAGCTATACTAGAGGTCTTATTGTAAAAAATGTGGTTTCTAACAGACATTTGTTCTTCATAATTTTCAACAGTGGCTCAAGGGTCATGTTTTGAATTTTATGGGGCATGGTGCTGTCAAAAACAGGAATAGGTAGGACACTGTTAATAGACACATATTGCAAAATGACTTGTTTTTGCAAGATCTTTAACATAGCTAGCAATCCCTGTAGTAAGACAACCCGTTTAATACAATTTAAAAAAAAGAGAAACAAAGACGTGGTGGGATTCCATCCTATTTTAAAAATGTGTATCAAAAATTAAACTACTAAAAAAATTGGCATGTACAAAAACTGAACAAATATTTATCTTTATTTTACAAGGAGGTACAGAAATTTGAACAATGTAGGTTATTCGAGGACATGTGTATGGAGCACATTCACCACCCCAAGAACAAGACAATTTCCTCCAACACGTTGATAAAATAGAAAAAGAATGCCAAGAAAAAGGGCACCTGGGTGAAACAGGGGCGTCAACCACCATTCCAAGTGAAGCTCAATTGTCCGCACTCATACGGGGGGGCAAGCGCTCTTCGTGAGAGGCAGAAATTTCTCAAACGCTACCCAAGTCTTGACTGGTACTGAGGAAAGGGTGGAAGGGCTTTGCTCACACTTCCGCTTCCCAACCCGCTCAGCACTACTGTTTTCCTTTTCTGCGTCTAAAGAATTTTTTGCCGTTTAATGATGACGGGCCCAGCCTGGGGTCTCACCGCAC
>JAODAL010002368.1:0-198049 GCA_025379985.1 Phyllomedusa bahiana | reverse complement strand
AATAGGGCCTTTTGTCCTGGAGCTTCCATGATGAACTTAGATGATGAAATTCTCCTTAGAACTCAAACACACAGAGGCTAGGGGGTTTCATGGTGGCCAGTCCCATGTTATAAGCTATGATTACAATAAATGACCCCATTTCTTCCAGCCTTATTATTATCGTCTCATACTTCGTCCCATCTTAAAGTCTTCTTTCAATCAATCTTTCACAGCTGGACATTTTCATTAAATGAATGATTTAGAATTTTCTTCCGCTAGTTCAGTGCATCCCTATTAGGGTATGTTCACATGACGTAATTTCGGCACGCCTATTTCGCCTCATATTTGCGCTGTAATTCGGGCGAGATGCGCATCGAAATTACTGTAATTACTGTAATTCATAGCTCTCATAGAGAATCATGGATTATTGCCTCCTCTCCCTGCTTGTACAATACAATCGTATTGTACGCGCGGGGAGATAAGTGACATGTCAATTATTTGCGGCGAAAACGCGCCACGAGTAAAGAATGTCAATGGGGCCAGCGGGTAGCGCACGTATTAGCATGAGCTCCTAAAACACAGGATGCGTACTGGACGCACCGCAGTACATCGTGTGGACATGAATGGAACTTCTTAATCCACACTCGAGCACAGATAGAGCACTTATCTCTTAATACATACAACCTGTCATAGATCATCTCTTCTATACCAGAATTAACTTCTTTGGAACAAGACACATATTGGGGCAGATTTATTAATACTGTCTAATACTTACACAGTGTAAAGTTAGACTAGAGTTTCTTAAAATATACCACATGTATCATAGTGTTGACAAATCTTTTGCAGGTTAAGACTGTCTCGTCAAAATTAACATCTTTTGTTAGTTCGCTTACTTTTTTATACTAATTTTGGCAAAATTTGCTGCCTGGTGTTGCACACTATATCACACCTATTTTATCCAGGCCACACCCTTTGTTTTGGATGAGATGCAGAATTGTCTAGAAACTGTCTAAAACACATACTAAATGTGGCGTAAGGCGGTGCGCCATTATTTTGTACCAAAATTGTAGTAACATTTCCTTACTAATTGTGCTGCATTGCCTTACATAGTTACATAGTTTTTAAGGCTAAAAAAAGACAAGATGTCCATCCAGTTCAGCCTATTTTGCTAAAGTGTTTCTAAAGTGTTGATTAAGAGGAAGGCAAAAATCCCCATGAGGTAGAAGCCAATTGTCCTCATTTTAGGGAAAAAATTCCTTCCTGACTCCAATCTGGCAATTGGAAAAATCCCTGGATCAACGACCCCTCTCCAGAATCCTAGTCACTATAACTTGTTATATTATTACACTCCAGAAATGCATCCAAACCCGTTTTGAACTCTGTTATTGAAGTCACCATGACAATTTCCTCTGGCAAGAGTTCCACAGTCTCACTGCTCTTACAGTAAAGAATCCATTTCTAGGTTTATGTAGAAACTTTCGTTCCTCAAGATGTAGAGGATGCCCCCTTGTTCTTGATACAATCCTGGGTACAAATAGATCATGGGAGAGATCTCCATATTGACCCTTGATATAGTTATACATATTTATAATGTCACCCCAAAGCTGTCTTTTCTCTTAACTAAATAACCCTAATTTTGCTAATCTTTCTGGGTACTGTTGTCCACTCAGTCCTTTTATTATTGTTGTTTACCACCTTTGTACCAGTTCAAGCTCTACAATGTCTTTCCTGTGCACTCGTGCCCAAAACTGTACACAATATTCCAGGTGTGTTCTAACCAGTGACTTATATAATCGGAGAATAATGTTCTCATCATGTGCATCTATGCCCCTTTTAATACACAACTTGATCATGCCCAGCCTGCTGTTTCTACCCCATGCCATATGAACTCTATTTGGATTTGGTGTCTTTGCTCATTTTCATTTGTTTAATTTGTCACTTTGTTTTTAATTGTATTACATTTTGGGCCTATTTTGGAGCTCATTGAAGAAGATTTGGAGAAAAAAAGGACAAAAACTATCCAAAAATGAGTTGAAAAGGAACATATATATCTGTTGGCTAAGGGTATGTTCAGGTGATGTATTTGCGGGTAAAATCATAGCACTTATTCAGCGCTATGATTTTCCAGCATATTCCTCGGCACATGGGGAAAGTGGATCCGGGCCAGAGCGCTGTTGAAAGTAGTTTCAACAGCAAACGTATAGAGTCATGCACAGGTATGCACCACTCTACGCCGTGTGAACCAGGCCTAAGAATGTTGGTAAACTTCTTTTTTTCAGTTGTTTAAAAATATTTTGGATTTTGACGTTCTTTAGTTTATGTTCACACGGCATCTTGTATCCGTGTGAACATCCGCTTTTCACTGCCCGCAATGACAGACACGCAGCGGCGTTCACATGAGAGATCGCCACTGTGTGTTTCCATCGCGCCTGTCGGGTCCATCATATAAAGAATTGACATGCATTTAGTCACTGCTAATTGTTAGATGCGTCTGTGGGTCTATTCTGTTGCTCCCAGAGACGCGTCTGAAAAGCGTATGTTCACACGGATGCAAGACGCCAGGGGAACATACCCTTACACTGTTGACAGTTAAACAACTGAACAGTTTGGCATATCCCAAAAGACAACCAGTAAGTCCCTTTATGTCTGTGCCACATACCTTTTTCCAGAGTGGCGGTGAAAAATCTTATCACTTATATGCTACTGTGTTATTATTTCAGGTTATTTACCGTAGGGTATTACTTTTTTCCTCTCTAATCCCATTGTGATAAGGAAGTAGAGATTACTTTCTATAGCTAAATACACATGAAAGGTCATTTTTTGCATTTCATTTGCATTGATTTTAATATATTTTTATGCACTTTGTTAAACACGTTGTGCAGTTTTGTGCTCAAATTCTCTGGTATTTGTATGACTGTCAATGTTCACTAAATAGATTATATATATTTCTCATGCTGAGGAAGCTTGCTAAATTTATATTATAAAAAAGAAAGAAAAAAGGTAGCTGAACTACAAACATTTTGTTGTGATCGTCTTCACAGCCTTAGGGTACCTCCAGAGGACGAGTAAAATTTACTCGTCGGATTCTATAGTTGAAAATCGCATCGTACTACGGATTTTTCCCACCGGATTCCACATCAGAAATGAGTCCCATACCTTTGTATGGCCTTTTGGAATTGGATCAGACATAAAAAAAGTTTTGGACCTGTTTTTTTTACGTGGAATACGACTTTACATTTTACGGATTTACATTTTCTAAGCTTTTTTTATTCTAAAAAACCTACTGAGAAAATAGGCATTGTATGAACCACTATGCATATTTTGTATTGAGATCAATAGGGATGGTTTTATTTTGGGTTTTAGATGAATATTTTAAGTCAGAATCCGTGTGGAATACGACTTGAAATACTCATCGTGTGGACGAGCCCTTATGTGAACATGGGCCTTCCAATTCTCCACTGATAACAAATGTTGTGGTAAAGAAGTGTGAAAGGCATGTTGGACTTTAAAGAGAACCTATGGCAGTTCTGAATATAGCATAGCAAGTGTGCTCAACTATATTTGGAACTCTAATAGACATGAATGAGGGAGGGTTGTGCAATCGCGGACATCTCCTTGTTCTATAAGGCCGGCTTTGTAGTGAGCAATGAGAGAGCCTCAGAAGGGACTTTGCCAAATGGTAACACCCTTTATAGGCTGCCTATGTTAATATTATTGAAATGGAAAGTAGCCTCAAAGGGGCTATTCTGTCCTTGTGGGGGGTCCAAATTAGCTTAAAAAAATAACAAAGGGTGCACCGAGAAAACAAATCACAACATGCCTTGTTGCTGTGAAAATGCTTTCTGCTTTATTCACAAAATGGTGGCTTTTTTATACCTTTGCAAATTAGTAGATAAGAAGCATCACATGTACCTGGCTGTGAGGTTCTATTGGCACGTCCTTATCTCCAGACCCCTCCTCACAGCTCAGGAATGTTTTGGACACAGGGTGTAACTTCTGAATAGGTGCCATCTGGGATTATATGATGATTTCTACAAACTACTACAGGCGGCCATTTTGTTTAACACATTAATGACAAAAGATATCCAGACAGCGTTCACCTCCTTTATTACCTAGGTCTGTGACGACTATATATATATATATACATATATATATATATATATATATATATATATATATATATATATACATATATATATGTATGTATATGTGAGGTATACACTAACTAATACATTAAAATAGAGACAAAGGATCACACATATATAACCTTTGTTTCCCATCCACTTCACTATCCATTTCTGAATTCTTAAAGGGGTGATCCCCCCATGGGATCTGTATCTATCTTGGGAATGCGCTCTGTTTTGAATGAAGAGTTGGATAGGACACTTATTGAAATAAATGGGAGTATTGAGCACAGCTGAGCGGCGCTGCAAAAACAACATTTATTTTAGCGGAGCTCAGGAGTCATGTCCAGTGCAATGAAGCCGAGAACAATGTGCACGTTCTTGGATTTGCTGGAGATGAATTGCAGACTCAACTCTGCTAAAGAAATGTATTAAACTTAACCACTTGCCGACACAGGATGTATGAGTACATCTTGGTGTTGGTAAGGTCCTATGTAGCGGTCTTACTTAGTAGAGTAAGAGACTGGTATAAGCTGCTAATTGCAGTTGACTCGCGCCGCGAACAGCAGGGAACGCAGGCGGCTCAGTTCAGTTCCTGCTGTTTAATCCTTTTGACCTTACTGACAATCACGCCACCTAGTGGTCAAATACCCTAGGAGGACTCAAAATTAAAGTTGAAAAAAAATGTATTTAAAGTATAAAAGAAAATATATTAAAAGTTCAAATTAGTGTCCTTTTGCCATTTTATAAATAAAAAAAAAATAATTTTTTTTTCATAATTGGTATCACCACAACCTTAAAAGACCAATCTATGATGATGATTTGGATCTGGTAATTTCTAACAAAGCAGAATTTGTTGGAGCGGTCACTGTTTCTGGAAATCTAGGTAACAGTGATCACAATATAATTCATTTTAGTGTAAACTGGGAAACACAAACACAGAGCAGGAGGGCAAAAACTTTTAATTTTAAAAATGCCAATTTTCCCTTATTGAGGGCTGCACTACATAGACTGGGAGCAGTTAAGATCAAATTGTGATGTAGAAGCCAAATGGGTGGGCTTAAAATATACTCTGGGGAAATTTATAGCAAAATGTATTCCTATGGGTAACAAGCATATGCAATTAAAATTAAATCCAACATGTCTTCTACCTTCTGTTAAAGGGGCAATAAATAATAAAAAAGGGTATTTAAAAATTATGTCAGAGGGGTCAGCATCAGCCTTTGAAAATTTAAAGAGCTTAATAAAATTTGTAATAAAAAGTGATCAAATCAGCTAAAATACAAAATGAAAGGCAAGTGGCAAAGGACAGCAAAACAAACCCAAATAATTTTTTTTAACATATAAATGCCAAAAAGTCAAAGTCAGAGCATTCCGGACCCTCAAATAACAGTAATGGGAGGTGGTCACTGGGGATCAGGAGAAGACAGAGCTACTAAATAGGTTCTTTATATCTTTAAATATTTTTAAATAGGTATCTGTATATACAAACAAGGAGAAAGTAGTTGATATGGGAGGGCCCAGTGCAGATGTAGGTGGTGCCAGTACTAATAGGTGCAGTGCTAAAGCTGAAGGTGGCGGGCCCAGTGCGGAGATAGTAGGTGCCAGTACTGTTACTCTACCAACTAATATAATAAATTGGCTCAGTACAGAAATGGTCCAAGCCAAGTTAAATAAACTGAATCTGAATAAGGCTCCTGGCCCATGTGGCTTACACCCAAGAGTTCTTAAAGAGCTCAGCTTGATCATCGGTGTGCCCCTGTATATGATATTTAGAGATTCTCTGGTGACTGGTACAGTGCCAGGAGATTGGTGCAAGGCAAATTTATTTCCCATCTTCAAAAAAGACTCCAAGTCTTGCCCAGGTAATTATAGACCAGTAATTTTAACATCTATTGTGGGAAAACTGTTTCTGGGGCTCATAAAGGACCATATACAGGAATATATGGCTGAATACAATATTATAAGTGATTGTCAGCATAGTTTTACTAAGCACAGAAGTTGTCAGACCAACCTGATCTGTTGTTATGAAGAGGTGAGTAGAAGTCTGGATAGTGGGGCGGCTATGCATATAGTGCTTTTAAACTCTGCCAAGACGTTTGACACTGTTCCTCATAAGCGTTTATTGGGTAAATTAAAATCCATTGGGTTAGAAATAACAGTGTGTAATAGGATTAAAAACTGACTATGGGATCGTACTCAGAGAGTGGGGGTAAATGATTCCTACTCTGAATGGTCCCAGAGTTATAAGCAATGACCCCAAGGCTCAGTACTGGGTCCTCTTTTATTCAATTTATTTATTAGTGATACAGGGGTAAATATTAATAGCTGTTTCTATATTTGCAGATGACACCAAGTTATGTAGTGTAGTGAAATCTATGGAAGATGTCCATAAAGTGCAAGCAGACCTGGACACACTGAGTGTTTGGGAATCCACTTGGCAAATGAGGTTCCAAGTAGATAAGTTCTACATTTTGGTACGAATAATCTGCAGGCATCATATGTCCTAGGGGGAAAAAAAACTTGGAGAATCGCTTGTTGAGAAAGATCTGGATGTTCTTGTAGATCATCGATTACAGGACAGCATGCAGTGTCAATCAGCTGCCTCTAAGGCAAGCAAGATATTGGCATGTATTAAAAGAGGCATGGACTCGCGGGACAGCGATGTAATATTACTGCTGTATAAAGCATTGGTGCCTCACTTGGAGTATACTGTTCAGTTCTGGGCTCCAGTTTATAGAAAGGCTGTAATGGAGCTAGAGAGAGTGCAAAGACGAGCAACCAAACTTATAAGGGGAATGGAGCATCTTAGTTATGAGGAGAAGTTAAAATAATTAAACTTATTTAGTGATTAATTTATATTTAGTATATAAATGACCTCTACAAAAAGTATGTGGAAAAGCTATTTCATGGAAAACCCCCTCAAAAGACAAGAGGATATTCCCTCCATCGGGAGAAAAAATAATTTAATCTCTAGAGGAGAAAAGCGTTCTTTACTATGAGAACTGTAAATCTATGGAATAGCCTGAGGAGCTGGTGACAGCAGGAACAGTTGCGAGTTTCAAGAAAGGCTTAGATATCTACCTGAAACTAAAAAATATTAATACGCATGTAGTCGTATAAAATTCTAGATCCAGTCTGATGGCAATCCTGTGATCAGAAATGAAGTCTTCCTTGGAGCAGATTGGTTCTTGCCTTATGGGTTTCAAAGCATTCATCACTAGGGGAAGCTAGGCTTAAAAAACTCCTTATCTCCCTCCCTTCACCCACATTTTCCCCACCCTTGGTTGAACTTGATGGACATATGTCTTTTTTCAACCGCACTAACTACATAACTATAAAACATCATTTATCCTGTCCACTGAACACCATAGAAGAAAAAAGAATTGAGATGCCCAAATTGCAATTGTTCGGTCATTGCACTTCGAATAGAAAGTGATGAAAATGTTGCATCTATCATTCAGGTCTATAGATTGTAATACAAGAAAGTTATTGGTCGCAGAACATGGCACTGCAGCACAAATTTAAGATAGAGAATATTCTTATTTTTTAACAGTACTAAAACATAAATAAAACCCTACATATTTAGTATTTCCAGAATTGTTTCAACCTATAGAATACAGATAAAACATCACTGATACCAAAGACTAAATGCCATGAAATCAAAACCTCTACAAACACGGCACAAGTAAAAAAAATTTCCATAATTCACTCCACTCTTTATGGTTTCCCATTATATTCTATGGCAGGTCAATGACACACTTAAAAAGTACATCTTGTCCCTCAAAAGAAAAGCCCTCATATGCCTATGTAGATGGAAAGATAAAAAAAGGTACGGCTCTTGGAAGGGGGGGAGGGAAAAAACTTGGTGCCTTATTATTATGACCAGCTGTGAGGAAGGGGCTCAGAACTTAGAATTGGACAAAATTAGTATATGTAAGCAGCTTAAAAAATACTAAACCCCAGATGCATAAGGGTATGTTCACACGGCATATTGCGGCGCGCACAGGTATGCGCCACAATCTGTCTTTGTTAGCGCTGTTGAAAGAAGGTCACTTTTTTTTACAGGCATACATTACCCCACCCTCCCCCCGCCAAAAAATTTGATCATAAAATCATTGTCATCTGAATGACGTCTATGATTTTGCTCAGCATTCAATGAGTAAATGGACTTGTAAATGATTTTACTGTATTTGCAGGGCGTACTTTGCCTCAAATACGTGCCAAAGTACGCCTCGCAAATACGCTGTGTGAACATACCCTTAGGACCCTTAGGTGTTGATTTTTGTGGCCTAAATGTAGTGACAGAAATGACAGAAATATCCTCTCTTTCCATTTGAATAAATATGCATGCCCACCTGAAAATGCGTATGATGAAGTCAGAAGAAATATCTGTAGGATCTATAGTTATCTTATATTTATGACCAGGCTAAGTCCAATGTCATGATCTTTCAAACTTTTCTTCCTTTTTGTAAGTGAAGGGTAGTGATAACCATCTCATCTTCAGTTTCTGTCATAGATATAGCTGTTAATCGATTAGATTTCCATCTTAAGAAAAGAGTCTGCTCTAAATAAACTCTAGAATTGTTAACATTAGTTCTATATTAAACACCTGGTGATTCAGCAGGGTGTGATAAGACACTTGCAGCTTGCAGTGAGAAGGGCATAGTGTTATCTACTTTTTATTGAACCAATACAGGGTTAATTATTATTAAAATTGAGTAATAGAGAATGTAACATAAGCAGAGTCCTACTGGAGTTTCTTGGTACCACCAAAAGGAATGAATCTGAGAGTCTACCTTCCATTTATATAGAACATATGCAAGTCCAATAAAATTGTAAGCTTTTCTCATGGCTGGAAGGCCGCCTTTAGGTGCCGGAATCGGTTGCTGGTGTATTTTGGACAAGGCTGTGACTAGAGATGGGCGAATTGATTCTAACAAAGTGGAATTCGTTTAGAATTTCAGGAAAACTTCGGTTCGGAACGAAGTCGAACTTTGGGGTACTTCAGGTGAACGAAGTGTGCTTTTGATTGATAAAATGGCTGCGAGCACATTGCGCTACAAGGGGCAAAGCACTCTGGAGGAAGAAGGGCATAGCCTGCATGACATGTGCAGAGATGAAGCCAATCAGAGACCGGCGGGATTTCTGTGACGTCACCGCACTATTAAGTCGGGCGCGACGCTGGGAGCTCACACTCCTCTCACTGTACTGACAGGGAAGGTGCTGCTGCGGCTGATAGCTCTTACAGAAGAATTGATTTTTATATAGCGATTTCTGTGGGGTGTCTCAGCTTGTCTCAGAGACTGTTCTCTTAATATTCTATTTCTAATTTTTTGGGGTATTGGATCTGAAATCCAGTGTGCGTCCACTGCAGCTGCATATACATTCAATATCCAAGTGGGATCTAAGCCAGTTCCTGTTGTATTCATTTAAAGAAACAGCGTTTTTACAATACAATACCACTTCATTTTTGGCTGCTCAATTCTATTGCGCAATTTACATCCAGGGGTTAATTAAGTGTTGTTTTGCTGGTGTGCTGACCCCAAGAAACCGTCTTTTTCAACGCCAAAATATATAAATTTTTCCTGTAGCCTAATTCACAAGCAAAGGTTAATTACAACTGTATCTCTTGTTGTGTGGCGTAGAAAAACACGCAATTGTAACATGCTACAAAGCTACTATTTTGTGCGGCTCAATTCTTTGGCGCAATTTACATCCAGGGGTTAATTAAGCATTGTTTTGCTGGTGTGCTGACAAAAATAAACTGTCTTTTTCAACGCCAAAATATATAAATTTTTCCTGTAGCCTAATTCACAAGCAAAGGTTAATTACAACTGTATCTCTTGTTGTGTGGCGTAGAAAACACGCAATTGTTACACGCTACAAAGCTACTAGTTTGTGCGGCTCAATTCTTTGGCGCAATTTACATCCAGGGGGTTAATTAAGCGTTGTTTTGCTGGTGTGCTGACCAAAATAAACTGTCTTTTTCAACGCCAAAATATATAAAATTTTCCTGTAGCCTAATTCACAAGCAAAGGTTAATTACAACTGAAAATCTCTTGTTGTGTGGCGTAAAAACACGCAATTGTAACACGCTACAAAGCTACTATTTTGTGCGGCTCAATTCTTTGGCGCAATTTACATCCAGGGTTAATTAAGCGTTGTTTTGCTGGTGTGCTGACCAAATAAACCGTCTTTTTCAACGCCAAAATATATAAATTTTTCCTGTAGCCTAATTCATGTCCGAAGGTTAATTAAGCCTGTTTGTGCTTTTACATTTAGTAAAACACACAGTGTTTTTAAACGACACATACAAGTAAATTTTTCCTGGCCATTTGTGGAGCGCAATTTATATCCAAGGGTTACCCAAGCTTGTTACTGGGTTCATTTGGAGTCAAAAACAGGGTGTATATTTATCATATACAGATATCATCATCAAACAGTGTCTGTACATTTTAGAACAAACAGTATGTCAGGCAGAGAGGTGGCAGGCTCTTCACCTGCGAGTGGCAGTGGCACAAACATTCCTGGAACAGGCCCAGGTCGCAGCACAGCAAGGGGACGTCGCAGCAGGGGGTCACTCGGTGAGGCCACAACTGCCGCTGTCATCTAGCGGCCGTGTGTTGTTCAGCAACCCAAGGGTTCTTGATTGGTTGACTAGGTCATCCTCTTCCTCCCAGATGACATCTGACAACCCCAGCCAAGAGTCGGTGGGAACCTCAGACACAACCCTTAGTTGGCATGGCCCGGGAGCGGGTCAGCGGCCCTCACCTGTCCTCAGCCTGCCTCTGTCCCATCCGGTTCCCTCAGCCAGAGATCTACTATGTGGTCTGGGCTCAGCGCCACTATATAGCGAGGATGAACAATTTGAGGAGGGCAGTTAGCAGCTACTTGGCAGCGAAGAAATGGGGCCAATATCCCCTGCTTCTTGCAGTAGGCGGCAAAGTATAGATGTGGAGAGTGGCATGGGAGGTCATGTTGTGAGAGGTCAGCCTCGGCATACCAAGACCGGTGATGAGGACAGCAGTGACGATGAAACACAAATAGATGATGATGTAGCCGACCGCACTTGGGAGCCGGGTGAGGCAGGGCTTCATCATCGTCAGGAGAAGAGGGCGTCAGCTTGCGCGTCAGGCAGCAGCGCAGCCAGCAAGTGGGTCGTGTGGCCGTGAGTCAGCAGGATAGCAGCAGTGTGAGGTCGGGAGCCAAGCGGCCACGGGGTAAAAAATCCGCTTCGCAGGTCCAAGAAAGTAGCGGCACAGGGGCTCAGCGAGGCAGCGGCGGCAGTAGTCACTCAGTGCGGAGCGTTGGCGGTAAAATCCGATACTTGGCGGTGTGGCAGTTCTTTGCTAAGACACCGGAGGAGCCGAATATGGGTATATGTAGAATCTGTAAGCAGAAAGTGAAGCGTGGCCAGGGAGCTAACGTTGGCACCACGGCCCTGCGTCAACACATGCAGCGTCACCATCCGGTGGCCTGGGAGAAACGTGGCTCAGATGTGGTGGTCCATCCTGCTGCTGCAGCAACAGCAGCAGCAGCAGCAGCGCCCAGTGGCTCGCATGCCATTGCAGCCAGTCAAGGCTCCACCACCTCTGCAGAAGGGAGCTGTTTCTCTTTGACATCATCTGCCGGTCCAGATGCTCCTGCTCCTCGCTACTCATGGCGCCAGCAGTCGTTCAGCGAGGCGATTGCAAAGAGACAACAGTATGCGTCCAACCATCCTAAGGTGCAGCAGCTGACCGTGCTCCTGTCCAAGTTGTTGGTATTGCAGTCCCTCCCTTTCCAAATGGTGGACTCAGCACCATTCAGAGAACTAATGGCTTGTGCTGAGCCGAGATGGAGAGTTCCAAGCCGTAATTTCTTTTCCAAAAAGGCAGTACCAGCACTTCATAAATATGTAGAACAGAAGGTGGGTCAGTCCTTGAGCTTATCGGTTTGTTCAAAGGTGCACGGCAGCGCGGACGTCTGGAGCTGTAACTACGGTCAGGGCCAGTAGATGTCCTTTACGGCCCACTGGGTGAATATGCTTCCTGCCCAGGCACACCAACAACTTGGACAGGAGACGCCGCTTTCTCCTCCACGTTGTCAAACTGCTGCACCTGCGCCAATGTCCGCATCCTCCTCCTCCACCATCACCACCATCTCAGCCTCCACAAGTACTGCTCCATCATACCACATGTGTAGGGCACAGCGGTGTCACGCAGTTCTACACCTGGCTTGCCTCGGCGAACAAAGTCACACAGGGGAGGAACTGCTCCGCGTCATGCAGCAAGAAATCGATGTGTGGCTTTCTCCGCGCCAACTGCAAATTGGAACCATGGTGACGGACAATGGGAGGAACATGGTGTCTGTGCTGCACCGAGGAGGGATGGTCCATGCGCCCTGCATGGCGCACGTGTTCAATCTGGTTGTGAAAAGGTTCCTGAAGTCTTCCACCGATCTTCAGAACATTCTGAAAATGGCCAGGAAACTGTGCATGCACTTTATCCATTCGTACAAAGCCAGGAACACCCTCCTCAAGTTGCAGCGGCAGAACGGCCTCCCCCAACACACTCTGATATGCGATGTTTCCACCCGCTGGAATTCCAGCCTGCACATGTTGGACCGACTGTATGAACAGAGAAAGGCCATTAACGATTTTTTGATGATCCAGGCAGACAGAAGTACTCCCCTGTGTAACTTTGATGTCAACCAGTGGCAGCTCATGCGTGACACCTGCCGTTTGTTGAGGCCATTCGAGGAGGCGACGTTATTTGTCATTCGCCAGGACTACGGGATGAATAACGTCATTCCACTGCTTCATGTCCTGGAACAGATGCTGAAAAATCTGTCTGGGCAGGGGACTGGAGACATGGCGACTACATCTCGTGGCCACATGAGTCCGGTGGGGACTGAAATGGAGGAGGAGGAGGAGGACATTGGAGCAGAAGCATTGTCTGGTGAAATGAGTGGATTTTCTACCCAGGTGACAAGAGAGGAGGAGCAGGAGCAGCTGGAGGAGGTGGATGGAGATGAGGAAGACGAGGCAGATGACCCCCAAGCACCGTGGCAGTATACAGTGGAAATGGAGGCAGGGAGCCCCTCGGAGTCACTTGTGCAGATGGCCCGCAGCATGCTTATTTGCCTGGCTAGTAACAGCCGAATAGTCAGCATCCGGCAGAGGGATGACTTCTGGCTCTCCACCCTATTGGACCCTCGCTACCGGTCCAAAATGGGAGCCTTTTTCCCAGCTATTGAGAGGGAAGACAAACTCAAATACTATAGGGAAATCCTCCGTAATCAGTTGGCCGCTGCCTATGTGCGGCATCGTCCCTCCTCTGACAGGTCTGACCGGGGGGTTCCTCAGCGCTCACGTACTACTGCCGCGGCTGCTGGGGGAAGGTGGGGGGGGTAGGAGCAGTACCAGCTCCATCAGTAGTAACCTAAGTCTGGAGTCACTGATGAGCAGCTTCCTTCACCCGCCTAGTGAGGAGGGCAGTCGCCAGCAGCAGCAGCAGCAGGACCTGGAGCAGTCCCTGAACCAACAGGTTGTGGCCTACTTGGACAGCACTCTGCCACCTCAGTTAGAAGATCCGCTGGACTACTGGGCAGCCAAACTGGATGTGTGGCCGCAACTTGCCGAGTTTGCAGTGGAGAAGCTGTCCTGACCGGCCAGTAGTGTGGCATCAGAGCGGGTGTTCAGTGCGGCGGGGGCCATCGTTACCCCAAGGAGAACCCGCTTGTCCACGGGAAATGTGGAACGACTGACCTTTGTCAAGATGAATCAGGCGTGGATCGGCCAGGATTTCCACACACCAATGCCTTAGGCATCAGTCTGGGTTCAAACTACCTGCCTCAGCCACTATTCTGATGCCGCCACCCGCCTGATGCCACACATCTGCTGCCAGTTTCTCCATCTGCCTACCACCATCTTTACCAGGGACTGGTATTGCCATCCACCTCAACACTCTGTCATTGTGCCACTCTATGACCTCATGCTGCTGCTGCTGTTGCTGTTGCCGTGACATCCACACTGTGTCATTGTGCCACTGTCTGACCTCATGCTGCTGCTGTGGCTGCTGCCATGTCCTCCACACTGTGTCATTGTGCCACTGCCTGACCTCATGCTGCTGCTGCCGTGACCTCCGCTCTCAGTCATTGTGCCACTCTGTGGCTTCCTCCTGTTTTGCCACCTCCAGAATGTCATTGTGCCACTCTCTGACCTCATGCTGCTGCTGTGACTCCTGCCATGTCCTCCACACCGTGTCATTGTGCCACTGTCTGACCTCATGCTGCTGCCGCCGTGACCTCCGCTCTCAGTCATTGTGCCATTCTGTGGCTTCCTCCTGTTTTGCCACCTCCAGAATGTCATTGTGCCACTGCCTGATCTCATACTGCTGCCGCCGTGACCTCCACACTGTATCATTGTGCCACTCTGTGGCCTAATACTGTTTAGCCGCCTCCAGAATGTCATTGTGCCACTGCCTGACCTCATGCTGCTGCCGCCGTGACCTCCACACTGTGTGATTGTGCCACTCTGTGGCCTAATACTGTTTTGCCGCCTCCAGAATGTCATTGTGCAACTGCCTGATCTCATACTGCTGCCGCCGTGACCTCCACACTGTGTGATTGTGCCACTCTGTGGCCTAATACTGTTTTGCCGCCTCCAGAATGTCATTGTGCCACTGCCTGACCTCATACTGCTGCCGCCGTGACCTCCACACTGTGTGATTGTGCCACTCTGTGGCCTAATACTGTTTTGCCGCCTCCAGAATGTCATTGTGCCACTGTCTGACCTCATGCTGCTGTGGCTGCCGCCGTCACCTCCACACTCTGTCACTAATGTTGCCACCTGAGCTCTCAGCTTGTTTTTTTCCAGCTTTCGCTGGCATGACTTTATCAGGCTACATTCCCGCTTGAGTTTTTGGTCAGTTTTGCCCTCTTAAGTGCCCAGGGAATTTTATAGTGAAGCGATTCTAAGAGCGGCGGCAGTCATCTGCGTGTCATACTAAAACACAACATTGTATGAAGACCAAACCAAGCTCCCTCTGCATATTTAAGCATGGCACAACGTTCTACAGCACCCTGCAGGCTCTGTGCAGCCTGGAAATAGCTGCTTTTTAACGCGATTCGTGCCAAAGTAATTCGGACCGAATTTATTTTTGTCGGAAAATTCGGCGAAGTGACCGAATCTAATTTTTGAGAAATTCGCCCATCTCTAGCTGTGACCTGTGTGTATTCTACGTACTGTATTACTAGTCTTTTGCCCTTATTTGTTGTCTGTTGTCAGTCTCCCCCTTCCGTGTCTCTATTGTTTGTTTGTTAGCTACTTTAGGCTTAGCAGGAGTTTATTTGAGGTGTGCGCACTTATTATGCATAGTCTAATCTTTTACATTTGCAACTTCTATGCTTTATTTTTGGTACTGATAGTGCTGAGCTGTCTTATGGACAGCTCAAGTACATTGTGATTTACTGCTATGTAATTGTTTCTTACATACTTTGTATGGTTTTTCGTATACATTGTATCGCATGGTCTTTGCTTTATATGCTTTGTTTTGCATTTTCTACTTCAATAAACTTCCTCTCGGAATTTAAATTGTAAGCTTTGTGGTTATCATTGAACACACAGGACATATCATTAATAAGGTCTATTGAAATATATGTGAGTCACCCTATAACAGATGGATCCTATGAGCTAGTGACTGTCAGCTCCAAATAAGGTTGTCTTCTTCTGGACCTTCGATGGACCACCATAGCTAGTGACTGGCATTTCCTGTGTCGGGACCAGTTAGCAGTAAGAGATCATTGGGACTAGTCTGACTGCAGTGTCAGACTGGGTGGGCCTACGGCCCATCAGCGGAGTTGATCTTGGGGGCCCACCCTACAGCTACTGTACATTAAAATATTAAGTTTTAGAACTCTCGTACATGAATGTGTGCAACTTAAAACAGTGTGCAAAACAGAACTGTATTGTGCAGTGCGCAATACCAAGTGAGTCACACATCTGTCTCACACATTTGTCTTAAATGTCTGTCTCAGACATCAATCTGTCTTATACAGCTGTATGTCTCACACATGTGCCTGTCTGTCATCAGGTCACCATCACAGTAAATACTGCACTGATCCAATACAGAAGCAAAATAACCCCTTATATCCAGGGACTCACAGGAGATGTTTTATCTGATGAATTGTTCTCTCTTTTGCTGAGTCGTTCTCTTCTCTCAGGAGTCGTTCTTTTTCCCTTTTACTCTTCAAACGCTCCAGACCACCATGACAACGTCTCCTGGACACAACTCATCTCTACAGAATTTACCACACAAACATCTTAGACTTCTCATTCCTCCAGCACTTCCTTACCAATTCCTACCTCTAGTTTGGGCACACCCCATTAAATAAGTAAGCAGTAATGTTGCCCACCATTAATTAGGTAGGTATATAGATCTCCAGTAGTAAGGTATATAGGCCAACTGTAAGTAGATAAAATATACCCCTGTCGGTACATAGATATATATGCCCCCTGTAGGTAGATATACATTCCCCTGTAGATAGCTAAGTATATATGTTCTCTGTAGCTATAAATACAACCTCCTGTAGGTAGGTAGGGATTACAGCCCTCTGAAGATAGGTAGGAATATATTCCCTCTGTAGATATGTAGCCCCATGGAGGTATACAGCCTCCTGGAGCTATACAACACCCTGTAGGTAAATAGCCTACTGCAGATAGGTAGGTATACATCCTCCTGTAGGTATATATACAGACCTCTGTAGGTATAATGAACCCTGTAGATAGGTAGGTATACAGCCTTCTGTAGGTATATAGACCCCTTTAAACAAGTAGGTATACAGCCCCATGTAGGTATATATGTCCTCTGTAGGTATATATGTCCCCTGTAGGTATATATGGTCCCTGTAGGTAGACAGACCCCTGTAGGTAAATACAGCCCCCTAGAGTTATATATCGTCCTGAAGGTATATAGCCTTTTGTAGGTATACAGCCCCCTGTAGATATATGGCTTCCTGTAGGTATACAGTTCCTGTAGATATATAGCTTCCTGTAGGTATATACAGCCATTTAGAGGTATATATGCCCCCCTGTAGGTGTATAGCCTACTGTAGGTATTCAGCCCATGTAGGTATTCAGCCTCCTGTAGGTATATAGCTTTCTGTAGGTATACAGCCCCTGTAGGTTTGTAGTCTCCTGAGGAGCCCGGGAGATAGTATCCGGCGTGAGCAGTGGGTTGGCGTTAACACAGAGACATTGCTCACGGGATCTCCTAGGTCGGAAACCCACAGACTTTAATCACTCACAGGAGTGCTCAGTGTGCAGTGCAAAGAGACGATAACTCACTGTTCCACCATTGAGAAGATGTGACGGGTCTGGACCTGCAGACCAATGTGCCGCCCAGATCTGCCACTGATGGAACTCGAGGCCCACCAGGGGTTTCACTGACTCCCCGGTAGGCCAGTCTGAGCCTGGCTGTATGGCACAACACTAGAGTACTCCTTTAATTTAATTAATTCTGTGGAGTAATTTCAAGTTTGTCATTAAAGTTTCTTAAATTAGGAATATAAAAAAATGGATTATAGCTGTTTTTTTTTTATAGTTTACTGCTTTCAATCCACTTTAAGTGCTGTAATCTTAACACATATAACGAAAAAAAGAAAGATGTCAATAAGACAGAGTAAGCCCATTTACTTAAAGATGAAAAGTAATTATGTTGTGAGATAGTAAATAAAGCGGTTCTATTGCTCTTGTCACACTTTTATTATTGTGTGAAGATTTTATCTAGTGACTGCACATCTGTCATAATACGACTCTGTTAGTGGGCAGAGCTCAATCTATAACTGCACAGCTAAAGTGCATGATGAAACAGCATCATTTTCTTTGTGTCCTTCTGGCATGGCCTCAGTTTAGTATCAGCTAAATGGGATGTACACTCAAAAATATGGCCATCATCAGGTGAACGTCTTAATGTACTCGGATAACAACATTTTTGCTACATGACTGCAAGCATTTTAGGAAAGCAAAAAGCAGTCTAGTTAAATATTGATGAAATTATGACCAAATGTACTTACACTTGCATTGTCTTTATCTTGTATTTAACACCAATAAATTATTTTTGTACATTTGCATCACAAACCTTCCGTCTGTACATTCTGATGCCTCCCATCAATCAGTGACTTCCAGTATTGGTGACCACATTCTCTATACACAACAGATACAGTATCTGTGATTGCTGGTAATAGACTTTTTAAGGCCTGGTTCACATCTGCATTTGACTTTCCATTCCAAACAGATGGAATGGATCTCTAGCCAAAAATCGCTAATAACTGATGCAAACGGAAATGCAATCTTCTGGGTTTTTTTTTTTTAATGATCTGTCATACATATCCATATATAAAAATATTTTTGTATCCATTTGGATCAGTTTATTTCCATTAGAACATACATACTGTCTATCTATCTATCTATCTATCTATCTATCTATCTATCTATCTATCTATTACATCTGAAACTAGTACATACATACTGTCTATCTATCTATCTATCTATCACATCTGAAACTAGTACATACATACTGTCTATCTATCTATTTATCTATTACATCTGAAACTAGTACTATCTATCTATCTATCTATCTATCTATCTATCTATCTATCTATTACATCTGAAACTAGTACATACATACTGTCTATCTATCTATCTATCTATCTATCTATCTATCTATCTATCCCATAACTATCTATCTATCTAACTATCTATCGATCTATCTATCTATCCATCTATCTATCCCATATCTATCTATCACATCTGAAACTAGTACTATCTATCTATCTATCTATCTATCTATCTATCTATCTATCTATCTATCTATCTATCTATCTATCTATCTATATATCTATCTATTACATCTGAAACTAGTACATACATACTGTCTATCTATCTATCTATCCCCTATCTATCTATCTATCTATCTATCTATCTATCTATCTATCTATCTATCTATCTATTACATCTGAAACTAGTACATACATACTGTCTATCTATCTATCTATCTATCTATCTATCTATCTATCTATCTATCTATCTATCTATCTATCTGTCTATCACATCTGAAAATAGTACTATCTATCTATCTATCTATCTATCTATCTATCTATCTATCTATCACATCTGAAACTAGTGCATACATACTGTATATCTATCTATCTGTCTAAGACCGGAACAAATGATGGATCCATTTAATAGATGTAAAAACAGATGCAGACAGAAACCTATCCGTTTATATATGTTTTCCATTGGCTTCATATTAAAAAAGAAAAACAAAAGGGTTCTTTCTGTCAGATTTCCACTGTTTGTGGAAATGCTATTTTTTCCATTGTAAAATCACAAATCCGACAGAATCTGAAATTAATGGGTAGTTAGTGGCTTCAACAATGATTACCGCTGGTGGAAGTAAACAGTAGACTGGGGAGAGATGCCCTACAAAGCCAGCACAGGAACAGAGGTGAGGAAGAAGGTTTTTTTTAAATTTCATGTGCAGTACCTTCAAATTGTTTAAAAAAAGAGCAGGCAACCACTATAAAGTGAATCTTGACCGTTTTACTATTATGTGATTTTCAGGTAAAACACCTGCGCTGATTAATTTCTTAATATGCATTGATTTACAGTTTTAGAATTTTGGGCCACATGTATGAAAACTGTCTAGGTATAAAGCTCACTTTGTTGCCCATAGCAACCAATCAGAACGCCCCTTTAATTTCATATAGTGCTCTGGAAGAATGAAATGGGCGCTCTGATTGGTTGCTATGGGCAACAAAGTGAGTTTTAGACCTAGACAGTTTTCATACGTGTGGCCCATTATGTTTTTTTTTGGGTTTTTTTAACGCAGAGCTCCAAATCACCTGTAAAAACATTGTGGTACATATACTAGGGCCTGTAATTCATATATTGCAGTAAAGTGAACCAAATTTGTTAAATGAAATGCATACCCAAGGATATTCTCACTCATAAAAACCCTGTTCACTTTTACTTATCACTTTGAAAAGTGACAAGACAAGTAAAAAAGTCACTAAATATTGTGCAAAATGTGCTACTTTTTTATATTAGACAACTGTATTAACAAATTCCTCCCACAGATTTAAAGGGAATTTATCACCAATATATTTTTTTACTAATTAAAATAAGATGCTGATACATATTCATGTATTCTTATCCAATTAAATTTTCTGATTGTAGATTTGTTTATTTCTGTTTTTTGTATATGGTTATGGGGGCGGCTATCTTGCCTAAACTGCTTTTAACAGCATTTAGAGAGATTTAGCTTTATAGCAAATTCATGGACATAAGAGCAGACCCATTGACTTCTATAGGAGAGTGGTGGATCCTGTGTTATCATTGGTGTCACTTTTCAGTGTAATCCTGTGTGTACTGATAATGAGGAGACTGCTGAAAAGATCTCTCTACAGCACAGGAAGTTTTAGGCCATGTCTACACGGCAGACTGTAAAATACTGTTCCGATTCTAATTAGAATGTGACCGACATTTTACAGTTGGTTTTCGTTTTTTTGTCACGGTAATATGCTTTTGAGTATCGGGCTCCCCTTGTCATAGAACAGTACTATAATCTGCCATTTTCCGCTGGATTATAGAACATGTTCTAAGTTTTTTGGTCGGATTTTGGATTTGAAATCTGACCTTAGAAAATCAGAGCTGTGAGTTCTATGGGGATGGTTTACAATCGGGTTTTTACGGATTCTAAATGCTTTATCTGCTTTAAAATCGTGTGGAAACATAGCCTTAGATTATTAGGCCTACTGGCAAAGTGAAAAATGGAGGATTTCAGGATTTTTTTTAAATATTGATACAAAAACATAGCCAAAAATTCTTAAAGGGGTTTTATCATTTCATTTAATGGTCTTCAGAATAAGTGGACAGTGAAAACAAACAACTTTGCAATTGTCATTTGCAAAGCTGTCTTGTTTTCACTGTCTCCCTTATCATCGCTTTCTGTAAACACTGTTCCCCAGTGCCGGTCGGATTCCACCTCCTTTCATTTCATTGGCTGATGGCTCTACTAATTTACATTCTGTCTGGATTTTGTCTGCATTCCTGCCTCTCTCACTCAGAATAAGGGGCCGGCAACATTTCACTCTGCACAGCCAGCAGTTGCACAGTAACACCGCAGCTGCTTTTGCAATCAGAAAACAGCAGAATTCTGCTCGGTGCCTAATACTGCTGCGTGTAGAAGACAGGATTCAACTGTAACAAACCTCCAGCTGTGATAGGAGAAGAGATCAGTGCTCTGAGTTCATAGAAGACTGTCTAGACTGAATGTAGGGCTGTGGTATATAAATAAACAGCTTTTACAAAATAAGACTGCATAGGGAGAGGAACAACACAGTGACGTGAAGTAGAATGCAGACAGAGAGGTGGGGGAAGAGCAGGGATGTACGTTCCCCTCCCACTGATCTTAAACAAACACATTGACTCAGGAAAGAGCATGAATAGTGAAGGGGAGATGATGTAATCCCCCTTCAGTTAAGAAACATCCAGCTGGGAAGGGAGGAAACGCCCCTGGATTTTAGGAACTGAGAAACTGAAAGTACAAGGAAACACACCAACTGATGAAGTGATAAATCCCCTTTAAACAAAGATGTGTAACATAGAAACATAAGTTAATCAATAGGTGTTTTTTTTTTTGCAGCATAAAGACTTTATTGAAGCTTCAAAGT
Source organism: Phyllomedusa bahiana (assembly GCA_025379985.1). Lineage (NCBI taxonomy): Eukaryota > Metazoa > Chordata > Amphibia > Anura > Hylidae > Phyllomedusa > Phyllomedusa bahiana. Next base: position 176,228 of record JAODAL010002368.1, on the reverse strand, counting down.
GATAGCACATAATAGGTCGTTTTTTTGATGGCATACTTCCTGTAAAATTTAAGGGGAAATTTATTATTGACTTTGCACCAGTTTTTTGGGCAGAAACAAAAAAAAAAAAAGTTGGTTCATACTTTTGGAAAAAAAATCGTCATAGCTGCATACACTTTTAGACTTGCTATTGATTGCGTACTGCGTTGATTTGGCAATATTCATGGCCAGACTGAAATACATTTGTCACTTTTCTTGTTTTTCAAGAGGCCTAACATAAAGATAAATGCTAACTATGTAGTATTGGTAGAATTTCTTCTTTGTTACCATTGTATCATTTCTCGTTGCCTTCAGTTCTTCTCTGTATCTTTTTGGTAGCAGTCTGACCGGTTTAAACTGTTTTGCACTTGATGATATACAGATAGATAATAGTATATATTATTTCTAATCAAAGACGTGTCAGCTAATGTAAATAATAATATTTTGAAGTTCAAACAATTGTAGCATTGACCTCAATTAACCTGCGCGACTAAGCTTTTATTCTGTCTGTGGTAGGGTTAAGTAAGGCCGTCACTGGCTGACAAATTAATAAGATATTTTTCCAGCCTCAGGGGTGAGATTGTGATGGCTACCTAGTGTCCAAAATACTTTGCGTGCTCTAACAAGATCTGGATCATATGAAATCTTCTCCAGATACACTTGGATGAGGTTGACACTCCACAGAGACTATCCAGCTGGCTTTGTGTGGGACTGACAGGTAATGTACTATAACAGATAAGCACTGGCTGATGCTTACAGCACTGGTGCCACGTCCTAAACAGGGAATAATATATAGTTTTTTTGCTGTCTTTTCTGTCTATTATTTTACATGTGATATGCCTGTGAGAACTGCTGTACTGGGGAATATACAGTGAAATAAGCTGACTTTTATTTGGGCTGAGTCTGCAGCGAGCATTGTTATGTAGGTCTCAGGCCTCTGATGGGGAGCTGCAGGGCATGCTTTGATGCTCTGCAGGTTTTGCCTCTTCTAAAGAGAAATATGTATCAAAGATCTGACATGCTTGGATCAGATTCATTGCTGGTTACAGCACACATCAAATCTTTCCAGCACTGGAAAATCCCAGAAAAAAATGTTTAATACAGAACCAATGTACAGACTTATTCCCAGGTCATAGGGCTAGTGATTTGTTAATAATACGTGGATTTGTCTGGTTCATATAACAGAACAGAATAAAATCGTAAAGGGACCATGCTGCGGCTTCCAGAGTCCAGAGCATGCTCATTATTGGTACAGATCCCTTGCTGCCAGGCTGTGGATTATCTTCTTAAACCTCAATTGAGCTAATATGCATGTTGATCCACATGCCATCCATGACAAAAATCTGAGCTAGCTGCAGATTTCTGCCGTGGGCTATCTTCAAAATCCATAACGGATTTAGGCAGTGCAAATCCTAACCCTGTGAACATATCCTAAGAGTAATTGAACCAGACGAATAGAACAATGTCCATTTATTTTACCAATATTCAACCATAGGAACCTGTGGTTGTTTCCTGCCATGTCCGTTTTGGTAAATCCTTGTGTTCTCTGTGAAATGATAATTCTGGAGCATCTTCTCTTATAACTCTGTGCTGTGCTGTTCCTTTGTTATGCCTTCTAGAAATGTATTACTGAATCTGTCAGGTGGGTGTTAACATTCCAGTTTTCAAAGGGTGTGTCCCTGTTATCAGCACTGATTGGACTATGTCAGACTGTACAAGAATGCATTCCTAATTGGTAACAACCAGCTGACAGATTCTGTGATACATTTTTAGGAGGAATAAGGCTATGTTCACACGGTGTAATTGCGGTTACGTTTCTGCCCGCAATCACGCTGTGTGCTCGGGGTCGGGGGTCCGGCAGCCCGCCGGCCCCACATAGACATTCATTACTCATGGCGTGTATACCGCCAGGATAATTGACATGTCGCTTCTATCCCCGCTCGCCGTATTATCCGAGCGGGGAGAGGAGACGTAATCCATAGTTCTCTGTGAGAACTGTGGATTACCGTAATGTCTGGGACGTATCTCGCCCCGTATTTAACGTAGTACGGCGCGAAATACGGGGCGAGATACGTCCCAATAATTGCCGTGTGAACATAGCCTTACAGAGAAAAAGCACGGAGCTATAAGAGAAGATGCTCCAGAATTGTTATTTCACATGGAAAACAAGTGTTAACTAAAACAGACATATCAGGAGTGGCCACAGGTGTAAGTATATAAAGATCTGTTAGTTATCTGCTTAGAACAGATGAAGGTATCTGATAATCTGATATACTACCAACAATTATACTTAACTCACTTTGTAGACAAGAATCCGTGTACACTATTAATTCTTGCTTTAGTGGAGTCACAGATGCACAGAGCCCACAATTATTTTGGTGCCTATGGCGGTGAAATAATCCTGGTTAATTGTTGCTCAGTTTTTAGCACTGAGAGCTTACAACATTCAGGATAGCTAAGTCACGCAGCTGCTTGTGTATGAAATATTAATATATTACTGACAATACAGTATATTATGAGCTCAGGGCTCAGTGTTATTACTAGATAACACACCTTGGATTTATAATTAGAACTCATGAATGACTCTGGTGTGATAAAGCAGACACTGTCATTGTCCTTCTTCTTCCTGGCAGTTTATTGCTGTCCATGCGCCTACATGGTTGACAGAAAAATCATTTGGATTCAGGTTTTATATTTCTATTACAGCTCAAGGTTGTAGTATGGATATTACAATACATTTATATGCCTAAACACTTTGATATCCTGGACCAAAATTATGGAAAGGCCATATCGCCCTTTTTCTTTCTTTTTTTTTTGTCGTAACCCCACGTACTCACAGTGTATTAAAATGTACATTTACATTTTTTGTCTTCTAATCTTTCATTTTACCAGTTAGTGTATTTAAGAGGAGAAGAAGAAGAGATAAGGATAGGCTATAATGCTATACTCAATACAATATGAAAGGTTTGAGATATATACACTCCTCAACATTAAAACTACAACAGCAAGAAGGAGAAGCCGTAAGGGTAGGCAAATCGGGGAAGTAACTAAGATCTCTAAGTGATCAAACTTTTAAGCACAAGCTCCAATCTGTTGCATGTAGTTACATAGTTAGTACGGTTGAAAAAAGACACATGTCCATCAAGTTCAACCAAGGGTGGGGAAAATGTGGGTGAAGGGAGGGAGACCAGGATTTTAAGCCCAGCCTCCCCAGTGGTTAGTGCCCTGAAATCCACAAGGCAAGAACCAATCTGCTCCAGTGGAGACCCCAGCTGTGACCGCAGAGCCTCAGGATCCAGAATTTTACATAGCTACGTACGCATTAATGTTCTTTAATTTAAGGAAGTTATCTAAGCCTTTCTTGAAACTCCCAACTGTTCCTGCTGTGACCAGCTCCTCAGGCAGGCTATTCCACAGATTTACAGTTCTTACAGTGAAGAACGCTTTTCTCCTCTGGAGATTGAATCCTTTTTTCTCTAGCCAAAAGGAATGTCCCCTTTTTTTTGAGGGGGCTTTACTTGAAATAATTTTTCCCCATACTTTTTGTAGGGACCATTTATATATTTATATAAATTAATCATGTTCCCCCGAAGCTGTCTTTTCTCAAGACTAAATAAGTTCAATTCTACTAATCTCTCCTCATAATCAAGATGCTCCATTCCCCTTATAAGTTTGGTTGCTTGTCTTTGCACTCTCTCTAGCTCCATTATATCTACAGCATATTCTAGGTGAGGTCACACCAGTGCTTTATACAGCGGTAAAATTACATCCTTGTCCCACAAGTCCATGCTTCAAGAATTATTGACCTGAGAGACCTTGGTATATCACTTCTGGATTGCTACATAGGTAGGCTGAGATGTCAGTACTATTCACCGTGGCATGGTTGCAATGGTTGGAAGAAAGATGACAAATTGGAATGACAGTTAGAAGTGTGTGGAAGTGAATCGTCTGAGTGGAAGAATATCAAATAGTAAACCATTCTGTGACATCGCCTCAAAAGACGAGGTGACAAACCATCAGAAGACATTTGCACAACATTAGTCTTTGAACCAGACATCCAACTACAAGTGCTCACGCCACAGCTCTCACAGCAACATGACAATGAAGGCTGAATAGAGGTCTATCCTCTTTAGTGATGCGACATTGGACTGGAGACCTCTTGGGCAACATCATGAAGAGGCTTTCACAAGAGAATCTCCTACTGGTCCTACTCCCAGAAAACCGACCCCTCTAGTCTTCATGTTAGGTACACTAACAGCACGGCACTACGTTAATTTGGTAGTGGAACCAGTGGCATGGCCATCTCTTCAATGTTCTAGGAGCTGTATTTCAACAGGACAACAGGCCGCATGAGGCTTGCGCTACTGTGAGCAGTCTGTGTTGCTTAAACATGCTACCATGACCTGCAGCATCTCCTAACTTTTCTCCCATTGGGCACATCTGGAACATGAGTGAACAGCAATTGCAAAGGAGCTGCCATCAGCCAGTCTCGAGAATTTGTGTGTCCAAGTGCATTCAGCATGGCATAACATCCCTCAGACAACCATACTTTGTTCCCATTTATTATAATTTGCATATGAAAATGTCAACCAGTTCTGTAATTTCCATAACTTCAAGACTGTACTTACTGGGTGTTGCAATTTTAGTGCTGAGGAGTGTGTTTGGAAGCCATATTATCTTATCTCATTATGTTATCTTATTAAAGGAGTTGTCTTATATGTACAAATTAGAAATAGGCTACAGCTTTCTACAAAAAACATTAAAAAATACATACTCTCCTTTCATCTCGCTGCAGTTCCAGCACCGAAGCTGCCAGCGGTATCTCCTGGTCTCTGTATACTAACTCGGTGCGAGACAGCTCTACCCAGTCAGTGACTTCAGAAGTAACCTGCCATTGCCTTGACATTATTTTTATTTTGTAACTATAAGTCGTACAACCCCTTTAAGATTTACAGTTGAAACCAGAAGTTTACATGCACTATATAAAAAGACACATGTGCATGTTTTTCTCACTATCTGACATGAAATCAGAATAAACCTTACCCGATCAATTAGGAACCAAAATTATTTGTATTTGCCAAATGCTAGAATAATGGGAGAGAAACAATTTTAAGGCATTTTTATTACTTTCTACAAAGTCAAAAGTTTACATACATCTCGTGAGTATTTGGTAGCATTGCCCTTAAACTGTATGACTTGGGTCAAACGTTTTGGATATCCTTCCACAAGCTTCTCACAATAGTTGGTAGGAATTTTGGTGCATTCCTCCTGACAGAACTGGTGTAACTGAGCCATGTTTGTAGTCCACCTTGCTCGCACCTGCCTTTTCAGCTTTACCCATACATTTTCAATAGGATTGAGATCAGGGCTTGGTGATGGCCACTGCAAAACATTGACTTTGTTATCCTTAAGCCACTTTGTAACCAGTTTGGCAGTATGCTTCAGTTCATTGTCCATTTGGAAGATCCATATTTGCCCAAGCTTTAACTTCCTGGCTGATGTTTTGAGATGTTGCTTCAGTATTGCCACATAATCTTCTTTCCTCATGATCCCATCTATTTTGTGAAGTGCACCAGTCCCTTCTGCAGCAAAACAACCCCACAACATGATACTGCCATCCCTGTGTCTCAGGTTGAGATGGTCCTTCTTTCTGGTGGCTCTGATTTGAGAAGTGTAAATAACATCATCAATAACCTAATAAGTGTGAGGAAACCCCTCTTCCCTCCCCGGTGGAAAAAAAAGATGACCCTATTTTTCTTACAGTGTATTATCACGGTTTAATATAATTGTATCTATCCCTGTGGAGACAAAAACAGAGCAATCATTATGTCTTTACCTACTTTTTGAAATTAGACCATGTAGAGATAAGTAGCAGTTGAAGTAAAGCGAGATTAGTCTACCCTGCCAAACAAAAGTTCTCTTGCACAGTTAGAGAAGGACAATATTTTAGATGTTATTTTTAAGAACTAGGACTGCGGAAATAAAAAAAAAAATACTGCCAAAAATATGAAAAAAAATTGCTTTCCAGGAATATTGGTTTGAACAAAAATACTCCTTTCTGATTGCAGTGTCCTTTTAAAGGAAACCCGTCACATAGATTATGCCCCCCTTGCTGAGGACAGCACAAGCTAGTGACAGACCTGCTGTTTCCAGTGCTGTGTCCCTTATTCTGTAAAATGTTGTAGTTTTAGAGTATTTAATGCTCACATCTAGCAGATTTCAGCCAGAAAGAGTCATGAAAAGAGTCTGTTTTTGTCATGCCCCGCCCACCGGAGACTAGTCCCAGCTCACAACTGATAAACCTATTACTTTGAATAGGTAGAAACATGTGAATAACTGTCAGTTGGTGGGGCTAGCCCTTTGTGGGGGGGCTAATACCTGCTCATGAATAAGATTTGAGCATTAAATACTCTAAAACTACGGCATCTTACAGAATAAGGGACACAGTGCTGGGAACAGCAAGTCTGACACTGGCTTGTGCTGTCTTCAGCAAGGATGGCATAAACTATGTGACAGGTTCCCTTTAAGCATTAAATACTCTAAAACTAAAGTATCTCACAGAATAAGGGACACAGCGCTGCAAACAGCAGGTCTGTCACTAGCTTGTGCTGTCCTTAGCTAGTGGGGCATAAACTGTGTGACAGGTTCCCTTTAAGCATTAAATGCTCTAAAAAGACAGCATCTTACAGAATAAGGGACACTTCTCTGAAAAGAGCATGTCTGTCACTAGCTTTGGCTGTCCTCAAGAAGGGGTGCATATCTTATTTGACTGTTTCCATTTCACCATTAAATTCTCTAAAATTACAGCATCTCACAGAATAAGGGACACAGCGCTGAAAACAGCATGTCTGTCACTAGCTTGTGCTGTCCTCAACAAGGGGTGCATAACCTATGTGACAGGTTCCCTTTCACCATTAAATACGCTAAAATTACAGCATCTCACAGAATAAGGGACACAGCGCTGAAAACAGCATGTCTGTCACTAGCTTGTGCTGTCATCAGCAAGTGGGGCATAACCTATTTGATAGATGTAATCAGCTGCTTTATGATTATGTGTACGTCTACATATTAGAATAATCTTGGTTCTTTCACCTCATTCCAACAAATAGGATTAGGAAAACACAAAGAAATCAAGTTGCTTATGGTATCACGGCTCCTATCCATTTACTTTAATGGTGCTCAGCTGCACTCCCAGACATTACCCACGGATAGGTGTTGGGCTGTTCCTGGAAGAAAGCAGCCCCATCTTTCTAATCCTGGCCAGCCCCTATTATGTTTTGACCTTTTGCTTTCCTCATTTGGACAACAGAATTGCACTTTTTGATGTGCGGCGACGGTAAATAGAAGATGTGAATTACCTTGTATGTCTTCCTCATGGCAGCGCTGTGAATTCATGCAGTGTTTGGCTCACTTCCACCGTGTTTACTTTTCATTTTGTTGCCAACCAGGCAAACAAAATGATTAGACAATATTGTCTCAATGTTGATGTCCTTGTACACCTCACTCAAGGTGTGTTTTATCACTTATGTCAATTATCAAGACGACCCATGAATTTACAAGAACAGGCTATTCGAGGGTCAGGATATTCACCTCTGGCTCTCTTATCGTGATTAAAATACAATTTCCATTTTTCCAATCGCAGTTGTTCATTCGGTGAAAGCAGTGTGACTGTGGCCTTTCCATGGTCTTTGGCCTTTATTTATCACAGTGACTATTTGACAGTAAACCCGGGTGTCAGGGCTGCTGCTACCATTATATATGATTTGTAAGCTTTCATCTAACACAACATTATTGAGTGACCGCAGGTCAGTGTATGTCTGTTCCTCATAGTATTACCAAATGGGATGATATCATCACTCAGTCTCTACTAGCTAAACCAGGACAATGTCATACCCTCAGTTTTCCATTAAAAAATTGGTTAAAATCACCAGCAGTTTTGTGGTAGTTTTTGTTGCAGTTTTTTTAGACAAACATCGGAGTGTATGCAGAAGAAAAGAAATACATTAAAGGGGATTTATCGCTTCATCAGTTCGTCTTTTTCATTGTTATTTCAGTTTCTCAGCTCCTCAAATCCAGGGACATTTCTTCCTTTCCCAGCTGGATGTTTCTTAACTGAAGGGGGATGACATCATCCCCTCCTTCACTGTTCGTGCTCGCTCCCGAGTCAGTGTGTTTGTTTGAGATCAGTGGGAGGGGATAGCACATCCCTGCTCCCACCCCGTCTGAGTCCACATGTCACTGTGTCAATCCTCTCCCTATGCAGTCTTATTTTGTAAGAGCTGTTTACATACCACAGCCCTGCATTCAGTTTAGACAGTCTTCAATGAACTCAGAGCACTGATCTCTTCTCCTCTCACAGCTGGAGGTTTGTTACAGTTGAATCCAATCTTCTATGAACTCATCCAAAGCAGCACAGATCTGTCTCCTTTCTATGTTTAGACGCAGCAGCATTAGGCACCTAGGCATTCTGCTGTTTTCTGATTGTAGAAGCAGCTGCAGTGTTACTGTGCAGCTGCTGGCTGTGCAGAGTGAAATGTTGTCAGCCCCTTATTCTGAGTGAGAGAGGCAGTAATGCACGCTCCCGTGAATACGACCATGGGCCAGACAGACTGTAAATTAGTAGAGGCGGCAGCCTATGAAATTAAAGGAGGTGGGATCCGACCAGCACTGGGGAACCGTGTTTAAAAAAAACGACGATAAGGGAGACTGTGAAAACAAAACAGCTTTGCAAATAACATACAATTGCAAAGTTGCATGTTTTCACTTTCCTAATATTATGAAGACCATTTAATGTATTGATACAACCCATTTAACCTTTTCTTTAGGCCTCTTTCAAATGACACATTTTTTTATCTGAAACATCTGTTGCCTATCCATGGCAGCAATCCAAGGATATATAGGGTTATTATGAAGTTGCTTATTTTTTTCTGTAGCAATGGTTTTCACATTTGGATAAATTCAGAAGGATAGATTGACCAGCACCAATTTCATCCCAATGTTAGTTAAAAGCAGGAAGCCTTTATTCCGATGTTAAAAACATATCCACAAGTCAGTAGAAAACATGCATAAAAAGTGTAGCAAACCCGCTGACGCATTTCGGACAGTGTTCTTAATCATAGCTATGATTAAGGACACTGTCCGCGTTGTGTGAATGACAGCACGTATTTTACACCGCAGTCAATGAGGAGTGTTTAGAACAATTTTTGGGCACATTTTGACACGTATTTCGGCGTTAAATATGCTTCAAAATACGTGCCAAAATACAGCATGTGAACATACCTTAAAGGGGTTGTCTCACTACACTGATTTATCCTGTTTTCTTGGTTTCACTTTGAATTCAGTGGCCTGTTTACTGGCTTTCACTAGGCTGCAGTAGAAGCCAGGACTGTAGCTATAGCAACCAGTACTGACAGCCTATGAGGATACATCAAACAGGTCTGTGGCTATAGTGACCTGAGGAGCTGACACAGCCCATACAAGAGGGGATATCTAGGAATAGGTAGGACACTGTTAATGGACACGTATTACAAAGTGAATTGTTTTTGCAAGACCTTTAACATAAAAAGCAATCCTTGTGGTGAGACAAACCCTTTAAGTAGAAAAATCCATGATGTAGTTTATATTATGAACTGTAGTGTAGACTCCCATTAAAATACAACTGGGTGTGGATAACAGGCAGAATTTTTAGATTCTGTTCCAAATCCATGTGAAATTGTGCCGTGTGAATAAGGTCTTATAATGGTGGGTTCACACAATAGATCCATGCGGTAGATCATAGTATGAACTGTGATGTGGATTCCTATTAAGATATAATAGGATGTGGTTTACAAGCAGAATTCGAATAGATTTTGCAGATTCTGTTCCACATCCATGAGAAATTGTGCCATGTGAAAAATACTTTTCCTTCTCTTTGAATCCGCTCAGCTTTGACTCAAAAACTAAAAAATCTCCTGGAACTTGAAGATGGTAAGTTACAAAATCTGTGAAATGACCGCATAGAAAAGTGAAAACATTGATATAATAATAACATTTATTAGTTAAATTTTTAACCACTTACCAAAATAGGAAGCATTACGCTGGTAAGGGTAGGTTCACATGGCTGAATGCCGGCTGTGCGTACTCTATACGCTGGGTGTTTTAGAAGTACGCGCTGGCCATTCACTTTTTGTTTTGACATGTCACTTCATTCTCTCAGCACGTACTGTGCACTGGGGAAAATGTCTGCTTATCTGATTTTGCCATAATTGTTGGCCGTACTTTGTGCATATTGCAGCTTAATTACGCTACTAAATATGCCCGCAATTACGCTGTGTGAACATACCCCAAAGTAGTATGCAGCGAGCTTACATGCTAAACCCACTCCATACCCTGTGGGTACAGCCTCTACCTGCACCTTATTCCATTCTGAATTGTACGCTATATAAATACACAGAAACATAAAAATGTATATAGATTTAAATGTGGTATCACTGAAATTCTGTTGACCTGCCACGGCCCACATGTATGAAAACTGCAAAGATCTAAAACTCACTTTTTTGCCCATAGTAACCTATGGGCAACAAAGTGAGTTTTAGACCTAAATAGTTTTCATACATGTGGGCCTACATGTCATTGTTACTCCACAGTGAACTCTATGGAAACACCTTTCCCCACAAAAACCCCCCAAAAAATAGTTTTTTTAAATTTCACCCCTAACAGTACATTGCATGATACACTAAACAACTTGTACAAAACAAGCCCTTATCTCTCTATATAGATGGAAAAATAAAAAAGTTATGACTCTTGGAAGGTGGGGAGGAATAATGAACGCAAGATAATTATAAATCACTGCGGCGGGACGGGGTTAATCAAGACTTTATAAGATCTACTAGAGGTTAGCACAGAATAGTAATCAATGAATAATGATGCTCTTGCACATTTTGATTTGCAAATTAATGTAGCTGGGACCTGGAGGCTTTGCAGTATATTGAGGATAATGAACTAATGAACTATGTGGTAAAATTACCCTGCCAGGAGAACTCTGCCTGACAGTTTTAAAATAGGAGGATCATTTAAAGGGACACTACCATCAAACATTTTTTCCACATACTGACAATTTTACAATTCGACCATTTCACGTTTTTTTTTTATTGCGTAGTTAAATACTTTTAATATAATTTCAAGCTCCCCTATGTACATTACTACCTGGTTTGTATCTCTGACTTCTCCTCTGTGAGCTCTTATAGCACAGCAATGAGAGGATTGCTTTTTGGTTCTCTTTTGGCTCTCTTTTAGGCCCACTATGGGCTTGAGTTATGTAAATGTTATCAGCAGGAAAGCTGAAGAAGGAACCTCTAACCATGTAGAAAAAGATTAACCCATTATTCTTTCATTGTTCTTGTCAGTTCCCTGTCAGTCTAGTCTAATCTTTCTCTAGGCTTGACCCGAGATACTAGAGTGATCATTATGTCATTATCTACTATTTGTAATAAGATAAGTATTTCTTGCAGCACCAACGATAAACTGAAAATAAAAAAAACCTGTCAAATTCTAAAATTAATTGTTTTCCAGACATATTGATTTCTTTGAAATATCCCTTTTTGACAAAAGTGTCCTTTAAATGAATTATTACCAGCACCTTCTTTTAACCTCATTTGTGCCTAGAATAATTTTTTAAGGTAGTGTTTCTTGAGTCAACGTCTGCCATTTTATGGCTAGGGGGCATGCTGAAAGCTTTATGGGTATGTAACGTGTAAAGTGATAAATGATGACTGCATAATATGAGTCATATCAATGCCACACTGTGTTTTTCTATTAGGTACAGTGAGGAAAATAAACATTTGATACACTGGCAATTTTGCAGGTTTTCCAACCTACAAAGAATGGAGAGGTCTGTAATTTTTATCTTTGGTACAATTCAACTGTGAGAGACAGAATCTAAAAAGAAAAAATCAGAAAATCACATTATATAATTTGTAAATAATTTGGATTTTATTGCATAAGTATTTGATCAGCTACCAACCAGCAAGAATTCTGTCTCTCACAGACCTGTTAGTTTTTCTATAAAAAGCTCTCCTACCGTGCACTCATTAATCCACCTGTTTGAAGTTGTTTCCTGTATAAAAGACACCTGTCCATATACTTAATCAATCACACTCCAACCTCTCCACCATAGTCAAATCCAAAGAGCTGTTTAAGGACACCAAGGACAAAATTGTAGGACTGCACAAAGCTGGAATGGGCAACAGGACAATAGGCAAGCAGCTTCCTGAGAAGGCAACAACGGTTAGGGCAATTATTAGAAAGTGGAAGAAACATAAGATGACTGTCAGTCTTCCTCAGTCTGGGACTCCATGCAAGATCTCACCTCGTAGGGTAAGGATGATTCTGAGAAAGATCAGGAATCAGCCCAGAACTACATGGGAGGACCTGATCAATGACCTGAATAGAGCTGGGCCAAGGTCTCAAAGATTACATAGTTACATAATGTAGCTACATAGTTTGTAAGGTCGAAAAAAGACAGACGTCCATCCAGTTCAACCTATTGTGCTAAAGTGTTGCTCCAGAGGAAGACAAAAATCCCCATAAGGTAGAAGCCAATTGTCGTCATTTTAGGGAAAAAATTCCTTCCTGACTCCAATTTGGCAATCAGAATAAATCCCTGGATCAATGACCCTACTCCAGAATCCCAGTCACTATAACTTGTTATATTATTACACTCTAGAAATGCATCCAGACCCTTTTTGAACTCTGTTAGTGAATTCACCATGACAAGTTCCTATGGCAAAGAGTTCCACAGTCTTACTGCTCTAACAGTAAATAATTCCTTTCTATGTTTATGTAGAAACTTTCTTTCCTCAAGACGTAGAGGATGCCCTCGTGTTCTGGGTATAAATAAATCTTGAGAGAGATCTCTATATTGACCTTTAATATATTTATTCATATTTAATATGTCCCTCCCGAAGCCATCTTTTCTCTAAACTAAGTAACCCTAATCTTGCTAATCTTTCTGGGTATTGCAGTCCACCCAGTCCTTTTATTGTTTTTGTTGCTGCCTTTGTACCTGTTCAAGCTCTACAATGTCTTTCCTGTGCACTGGTGCCCAAAACTGTTCACAATATTCCATGTGTGGTCTGACCAGTGACTTTTATAATGTGCATCTATGCCCCTTTTAATACACCCCTTAATCCTATTTGCCTTGGCAGCTGCTGCCTGACCCCTGACACTGGCTGCTAAAATTAAGTTTACTGTCCACCAAGATTCCCAAAGCCTTCTCCATGTCACTTTTTCCCAGCGTTTTTCCGTTAAACATGTAATCATGGAAAGGATTTTTCCTCCCCATGTGCATAACCTTGCATTTATCTGTGTTAAACCTCATCTGCCATTTCTCTGCCCAGGCCCATTACCCTTAGTAACACACTACGCTGTCATGGACTAAATTCCTGCAGGCACGCAAGGTCCCCCTGCTCACACCAGTACATGTCCAGGCCTGTTTGAAGTTTCCCAGTGATCATCTGTATGATCCAGAGGAGGCATGGGAGAAAGTCATGTGGCCAGATGAGACCAATATAGAACTTTTTGGTGTCAACGCCACTCACCCTGTTTGGAGGAAAAAGGATGAGTACAACCCCAAGAACACCGCCCCAACCATGAAGCATGGGGTGGGAACATCGTACTTTGGGGGTGCTTTTCTGCAAATGGGGCAGGATGAATGCACCGTATTGAAGGTCAGATGGATTCGGCCATAGACCGCAAGATTTTGGCCAACAACCTCCTTCCCTCAGTAATAGCATTGAAGATAGGTCATGACTGGGTCTTCCAGCATGACAATGACCCGAAACACACAGTCAGGATAACTAAGAAATGGCTACGTAAGAAGCCTTTCAAGGTCCTGGAGTGGTCTAGCTGGTCTCCAGACCTGAACCCAATTGAAAATCTTTCGATGGATCTGAAACTTAATGTAGCCCAGCGACGGTCCTGAAATCAAAAAGATCTGGAGAAGATCTGTATGGAGGAGTGAGCCAAAATCTCGGCTGTAGTGTGTGCAAACTAAGTCAAGAACTACAAGAAACATCTGACCTCTGCAATTGCAAACAAAGGTTTCTGTACCAAATATTAAAGGGTTTTCTCATTACAAGCTATCGTGGGCATCTTAAGCTTTCTCTTTCTTACAACTTCAAATCCTGGGGCGGGTCTCTCCTCCCAGTAGGTGTGTCTCCTCTCAACTGAAGACTGGTGAAATCATCATTCTGTGTGAGCAGTGGAAAGGAGAGGATGAAACAGCTCTGCAGATCTCCTGCAATGGTCAGTTCTCATGTCTGCAGAGCTGTCACCTCCCTCCACAAGCTCCTTTTAACCAGAACACCTGCATTGCTGTAAACAGTTATGCATACAGCCTGAACTGATAAAACAAATGTAAGGAATGCACTCTCCCTCCTCCATATAACACACCTGTATACAGTCTGTTCCCCTCTCCCTCCTGTCTGATAACAAAGGGGGGAGCAGAGTGCATTTCTCAAATTCGTTTAATCAGTTCAGGCTGTATGTATAACTGTTTACACCATTGCAGGTGTTCTGGTTACAATGAGCTTATGGAGGAAGGTGAAATCTCTGCAGGCAGGAGAACTGACCATTGCAGGGGGTCTGCAGAACTGTCACAACCTCTCTGTGTATAAGACTGTGTTATATGGGGGGGGGGGAGTGAATCTAACAGAGATTCAGTAATTGCCCAGATCCTTCACATAGAACTGTCACTGGGAGAAAGGGCATAGAGAGGAGCTCAGCAGCCATTATTACACAACTCAAGGTGACAGGGGACAGCAGCTAGCAGCCATTTTCACTTTCATTTTACACAGCTCATAGGGAAGAGTGCAGGCAGCCAATCACAGCACAGGGGACGTGTCCCATCCAGGTGGTGTGTCCCAACAGGACTGAATGAAGTATCAGGCAACCAATCACAGCAAAGGGGGCATAGCCCGACTACCTGCTGCAGAAATAGCCCCAGAATTGGTCATAGCAGCTATAGTAAATGATTTTGGTAATGCAAACCAATTGCAAAAGTTCTTATTTTTACTGTCCCCATCATTACAGATATGATCTTTGTAGTGAGAAAACCCCTTTAAGTTCTGTTTTTCTATTGTATGAAATACTTATTTCATGCAATAAAATGCAAATTAATTATTTAAAAAAAATCATACAATATGATTTTTTTGAGTTTTTTTAGAGCCTGTTTCTCAGAGTTGAAGACCTCTCCATTCTTTGTAGGTGGGAAAACTTGGAAATTGCCAGTGTATCAAATACTTATTTCCCCCACTGTAGAATGCACCATACACCCATTGGGATAAAGACATAAGTAGGTAGGTTTCATCTATGTCACTGATACATTAATATCAGCAGTATTGGATATATTATTGACAATGTTCAGGCTTTGAACATATAATGATTTATGTGTTTTATTAAATTATTTTTCTAGTTTATCACAGTCTTCACAATTATAGAAGACAATTGCTAGCTCTCTTTTTATTCTTTCTTTGTTTATTAGTAGGTACCATGATGACAAGTCTTGTCAATCACACAGTTGTCATTGAAATTGATAGCGCAGGTCTTTGATAAGCTGGGTAACTAACGTTACCTAACGATTACTTCGATAGCGTTTCACATCTGTCATTATCACCAATACATACGTGTGATTATGTTCTTACATTTCATGGAGATTTCTTATTTGAAAGGTAACAATGTCCTTGGTGCAGACCAAGGACATACTTTTTCAGGTAACAATAGGCTTTGTTAGTTAACTTACACACAGTGTATATATTCATAACATCAGCAGGAGCATGCAGCTATTAAATGAATAGGACAATTTATCACTCCTCAACAAAAGGCCGAATATATGGCAAATGGTCAAAAATGAATAGCTCCAGGCACATCCGAGTAATATAAACTCTGAGTATCCTGGATCTCAGACATGTGAAAATGCACTTGGAATCTGGCTCTTGGTTTGTCTGAATTTTCTCATATATTTATAAACTTTCTAACTAGAGAAATCTACTTCAGTAAAACATAAAAAAATAAGATACAAAATGAATACTAAAATTTTTGCTAAATGTCTTCAAAACAGTGTGTTGCCTATAGTATATATGTCTACACATTGAATAAAAGAATGTGTAGTTTATTCACTTTTTTTACACTGTATGTGTTCAAATTTGAATGTATGGGGGACTAGTGGCTGTGAATTAATGTTCCTAAAGATCCCTATGTGTATAATTTTTACACTGTCAGACAGGGTTGTATTGGGTCCACCAGCAAATTCTTGGGGCCCACCCTACAACTATTGTATATGACAACACATACTGCACTTACCTCTTGTTTTTGCCTGTCCCTGAAAAATAGCTCCAGACCCGCCATGCCACTGTTACTGTACATAACTACACATACTGCACATGACTCTTGCACTCTGCCTCTATTTCTCTGCCTTTCTCCCTGAGAACCAGCCCCAGGCCTGCCATGCTTAAGAGCCCATTACACCCACTAGACCACTGGGGGTTTCCCCTGTTGGCCAGTCCAAGCCTTAAAGGGGTTTTGCCACAATGTAATGTTGACGTGGGATCCTCCAAAATGGGTATTTAATCACTTTTCTAAATATATGTGATTAAAAATATTGCAGTCTGAGAGAGCTACAGGCTGCCTTACCTGCCCTTAGTTACTTAAAAGCTTCTATTAGATACCACCTGACAAGAACTGCTGGCCGGGCTTGCGTAGATCACACTTCTTATCTGATGAGAGGGAGCTGAAGAAGCACCGGGTAGAAATATGTTGTGTTTTGTATACAGAATCCACTAGTTGTAGTGTGATTATCTGAGTAGATCCCTGTTTTATCTGATGACAGAGAACATGACGACGCTTTCAAGCTGCTGTGGAGACAAGGTGTCTTTTGTATACAGAATCCACTAGTTGTAGTTTGATTATTTGAGTGAACATTTCACACAATCCCTTATGCATGGCTCTGTGCTCTGGCAGTCTCTCTCTCTCAGTTCAGTGTGGCTTGTTTACATTTGATTCTTAGCAGATAAGGCACGTCCTGGCAAAACCCCTTTAATGAACATTATAAAAACACATAAAACTCTTCTGTGAGATACTATAAAACCATAATTCCACCCTCCAGATATGCAAAAACAAAAATCATTTTCTAGTTTTTTTTATTTCTTTGAAAGCAAGGGCAACATAACCTAATGACAAGGGACTTTTTGTCTTCAATTCTGCAATATATTTATTGGTCGGACATACTACTCTGCAACGATCTATTAGCCAAACCAGTGATTGGTAAGCAAAGTAGATGAGCAACAACTCTGTAACGGAGGCTCCGAATGTAACCAGATATGAATCTGGCCCTATATTCTATGGTGAAGTATTTTGGGGTGAAGTCAGTGTGCAGGAAGGGGTAGGAGGGGACTGTGACTATCATCTATTGTCAGTGTTCGAACCATTGTTAATATCCCTTCAGCTTTATAATAAACAGTTGAAACCAGTAGTTTCCATATACTATATAAAAAGACACATATGCATGTGTTTCTCACTATCTGACATGAAACCAGAATAAACCTTCCCCTTTTCACATGCAAAATAATTTTTTCTAAGTGGAAAAGTTTAATTTGTAAATTTTTCAACTCTCAAGAAATGAGTGAATTATTTAGCGCTGGAGGTTTCTAAACAGCAGTGCACACGGCTACAGAGCTCTAAAGTGGTTAAAGTGTGGCAGTCAATGCAAACAAGATAAAAAAAAAAGCAGGGAGTGGCATCACCACTTGGCCATTGCTGCAGCTTCTAAGAGGGAAGCTTGTGTACAAATGCAGAGGATAAGATCTGCTCCAAACCCTGAAGAGAAACATAATCTGAACAACACCTTTACCTACATGTTTAAAGCTAATCAATGAAATGGAAACACTCCTTTAGGAGTGCATTAGCCTACCAAGGGATTTTATTTCATTTTAATGATTGCCTCCATGGATGCAAGTTTTAAAGGGGCATTCCCATTTCATTGATTAGCTTTAAATATGTAGCCAAAGGTAAATAAAGATTATTACTAAATACATTGTTGTCCTCTATTTTTCTACTCTTCACTCCCTGCTGTGTTTGTTATCTGAAAGACGGGAACTTGTTTACATTACTTACTGACAAGTTTTAACCTTTAGAGCTTGTGTACTACAGTTTACAAACCTCCTGCAGTCATGTCATTGTAACAGGATCAGCTAGGAATAGGAAAGCTGATATGTCAATTACTACTAACCAGGTAATGTGAATCTGAAGCTGCCTGGGGCTCTGTAAAACAGCATGGTGAGACAACCCTTTAAATATGGCGCAATTTTATGGGGACAACCACAAGCGAGTTTATGCAGGGTGGGGGTAGGGATGTTTTATTAAAGATGTTTCTTGTAATGGTTCACATTTGCATATACCTCAAATTTCACGTTCTTCTTTAAACACCAGTTTACTTGTCTATGGAACTTGTATTATAACCAGATAAGAGTACTGTTTATGACGATATTTTCTGTACATTTTGAAAGTCTACTCTCTTTTGATTGTATTCTGCAAATGCAATTAAATTAAAAGATTATTTTAAAAAATGTCAGTTCCGTAAGACACTTACAGTATACAGCATATGACACTAGTGCTGTGTAATAGAAGCAATAAATGTCACATTAGATGATTGATTAAACACAGTTCATATAAAGGTGTGACAAGAGGTTTTCTTGATTTCTCATAGACACTACTGACCAAAACGAATGTAGTTTGTGACTTGATGTCCTCAAAAGCCCAAAACAATATGCACGTTCATGGGCAGCGGGTGCTCATAAAGGTGCATGTAAACTCTTTGTGGCACATATCGTGTCTGTGTCGTAAATTTCCTCCGAACTGGCAGTTCTGGCATCGAGTCTGACCGTGCTTGCAGATCTCAGCTTGAGCGTATATGCAATTATGTGTGTTTTTCAATGCAAAGATTTTGTGTAGGTGGTGCCGGGGGTGATAAATGACCATGGCAGGGTAATGTGTCTAAGTCAAGCTAACTCCTGTCTCTCTACAACTCTACTAATTTGTTTTAGTATATAGATGCTGATGACATTTTTGAGTAAGGAGAGGTGTAAAGAGTCGTGCTCTAGAGAGGCGAATAACAAATGCAAAATGTTAGCTCCAGTAGTATAATTGCTCATTAACTAAAAATATGTCCATATGTTCCTCTGATTTGTTAGCGGATGCTTAAAGTGCTTAGTCATATGTAATTTTCTCTAGATTAAAGGGTCAGGCGCATGGCAGGTTATTTGCATAACATTATTTATAATTTGCATATTTAACATACAGCACATAACTCACGCCTAGAAATGACTGTACAGTTATACATATGTGGATTTATGATGGATGGAAGTTTATTTTACAATAGGGATATATACATTATACATATACCTACAGTACATTTTAAAGGATTGCAACATTCAACATGTTGGCACTAGAATAATATAGTTATTAACAAAGCATAGTTATTAATCCTCTGTGTTTATGAGGGAAGCACTCCCCATCTCCGCACCCTTCTAAGAGTGATTGAGGGCTAGCTGCTGTGTAGTTCATAAATCACTGTGAGGAGGGAACCTACTCTCATGTATACAGCAGACTCATAACTATGACTCCCCTGTATTCTATGATCACTCCTTTTAGCCAAATGACACAATATTTTGTCTGCTTTTTGGGCTAATGGTAGAGCGGATTTTACGTAGGACAGAATATTTAGGTGACAGATCCACTTTCAGCCATACCTCTAATGAACCAGTAGAAACACTTTAAGGTTATGTTTTTTTTTTTTTGTAAAGTCAAATTTCTTTACTAGAATTAAATTAATTTTCTAGAAACCAAAAAAGAGTGCCTTATGTTGTATAATAGATTTATGCGTATGCAGGTTGTACATCTCATTTTATATGTGTATTTGTAGTGGACTTGCTAGTTAAAGGGATTTTTCAATCTGATTGTTTCCCAGAGCCTGCTGTGCATAGTTAGCTTCAGGCTACCATTTTCTGTTCAGGCTATGGGCAGCTATACAGTGTTGACTGACATCTCAGCTTGACTATTTCTAGCTGATCCTGTTAGACGGACATTGGTGATGGAGGGGTTTTAACAGTAGAACACAAGGCCACAATAGGTGTGTCAATAGGAAAGATAAACAAGCTACAGTGCTGCTAGTAAGAGACAGCACAGAGTAATTTCACCATCCTGGGAACTGCTAAAGTAGAAAGAGATGGCTGGTAACTAGAAAAGCTTGTTTAAAGAAAAGGAGAGAAGCTCTAACTCTGAAATGAAGCAAAATCAGAACAGCAATGTATTCATTAATAATCTTTATTTACCTTTGTCTATATGTCTAAAACTAATCAATGTGATGAGAATACCCCATAAAGGGGTTTTACCACAAAGTCAAATTGATGTGGGAAGTTTTCAAATTAATTAATGAACATTTTCACCATTCATCAATATTAAAAATTCTTTGCCATTTTTGTTTTATTTGCTGCCTTAGCGATCCATACTGGACAGCTAATCTCCAGGGGATACGACCAGTGATGAGAGCTCTTCAGTCCTGCTCAGACATCACTTCTCCTCTCGGGCAGCTACTGTCAGTCTATTCCCTGCCTAGTAATCACACACACTCACTGCTGAATGAGTGTTTAACCCCAGGTGCTGTCATTCTACTCCTATCCCCTGTACTTATTAGCAATTAGTTAAACACTAAAATAAAAGTAAAAAAGAAACCTCAATCCGGTATGTGCATTGAGAAAAATTAAAAAACTGAAAAGTGTGACATGCATATTTATTCAGCCCCCTGTACTCTGATACCCCTAAATAACATCCAGTTTGATCAATTGTGTTTAGAAGTCACCTAATTTGTAAATCTGGGTATCATTTATTCTCAGTATACCAATAGGAAAAGAAAAATGGACCCGCCGCACGTGCAAAGGAAAAAAAGAAGGCCCTGATACTTCTGAGGAAGCGCGGGTGCTCGCGCGAAACGCGTAAAGAATTATTGTCTTGTTTTTAATTTTGCAAGGGTAACTCCCCTGCATTTTTAAGAATAAAAGCTATTTTATCTAAAAGCCTTTAGCTCGGGCTTTTTTTACTTTGCACGTGCGCCGGGTCCATTTTTCTTTTCCTATTGGCGTCTATCTCCCACCGGACAACGGAGCGGAGCTTCAGTGACCAGCGGCTGCCGTACTAAGGGCTACAGAATATAAATAGCCCTGTAAGCGCATATGAGTGTTGTGCCTCTAGAGTAATAGCGCAACACTCGAAGGTGAGAGTCCTACTTTTATCTTCCACTACAGTTTATTATTTACGGTATAACACTATTGTGCGCCCCCTCTTTTTCTTTTTCTCCTTGCATTATTCTCAGTATAACTACAGCTGTTTTGTGAAGGCCTCAGAAGTTTGTTAAATAACATTAGTGAACAAACATCATAAAACCATGAAACACACAGACAGCTCAGCGATACAATTGTGGCAAAGTGTATTGCAGGGTTAGCCCTCTCTCTGAACCTCTCACAGAGCACTATTCAATCTATCATCCATAAATAGAAAGAATATTACACAACTGTTAACATACCAAGACATGGCCGTCTACCTAAACTGTGAGCACAGACATGGAAAGCACTAATTAGAGAAGCAGCCAAGAGGCCCACTCTGGAGAAGCTGCAGAGATCCACAGCTCAGATGGGATTATCTTTTCACTAGACAAAAATTAGTCATGTACTCTACACATCTGGCCTTTATGGAAGAGTCACAACAAAAAACCCTTTTGAAGGCAAGCCATAAGAAATCCCGTTTGCAGTTTGCACAAAGCTATGTGGTGGACACAGCAAGCGTGGGAAATGGTTCTCTAGTCAGATGAGACCTAAATGCTAAACGCTTGTGTAGAGGAAAGCCAACACAGCAGCATTGAGCTGTGGGGATGGTGTGTTTCAGCAGAGACTGGGAAGCTGATCAGAGTTGGTGGGAAGATGGATGGAGCTAGATAGAGGGCAATCCCGGAGAAAAAACCTGTTAGAGGCTGCAAAATACTTGAGACTGTGGCACCTTCACCTTCCAGTAGGAAAATTACCCTAAACATACAGCCAAAGCTTCAATGGAAGGGTTTACATCAAAGCATATTCATGTGTTAGAATGGCCCAGTCAAAGTCCAGACCTAAATCCCACTAAGAATTAGAGCTATTTTGCAAAGAAGAATGTGCAAAATTTCCAGCCTCTAGATGTGCAAAGCCGGTAGAGACATACCCCAACAGCTTTGCAGCTGTAGGTGGTTCTACAAAGTAGACAAAAAAGTATTCCCCCTCAGATAGTCGTATCGCTGGGTGAATGAAAGCTGGGGACAAAAGCGCAGTTTAATTCTTTGACAATTAACAAAACGACCTCGGAGATAGTACGGTGCTCACCTATTGCGGCTGTACAAATCCACGGTACAGCTCGCATATAAGCCTGTAGCACTTTTCCTAAGGTTGTCTTTTCCAATAGAGGGAGCAGCTCTGGAATGATCCCGCCTAGGATTCCACGAGGGACGGCGAGGGTAGAAAATAATAGAGTAAATTAAAGACAGATAACTGTCATTAATTGGGAAGGGATCGCAGTACTAGAGCGCTATAAAGAAATAGACAAGAAGCGGTAGCTATACTTGTCTGTACATTTATTGGGCAAACACTACGCGTTTCGCTGAGGAAGCTGATGTT
The DNA here is from genome assembly GCA_025379985.1 of Phyllomedusa bahiana. Taxonomy (NCBI): domain Eukaryota; kingdom Metazoa; phylum Chordata; class Amphibia; order Anura; family Hylidae; genus Phyllomedusa; species Phyllomedusa bahiana. The sequence goes on along the minus strand of JAODAL010002368.1, from coordinate 153,483 downwards.
GATATCAGCGAAACGCGTAATGTTTGCCCAATAAATGTTAGCTACCGCTTCTTGTCTATTTCTTGATAGCGCTCTAGTACTGCAATCCCTTCCCAATTAATGACAGTTATCTGTCTTTAATTGGTTCTACAGAGTATTGGCTCAGGGGGGCTAAATGCATATTCATGCCACTTTTTTCAGTTTTTTTATTTGAAAAAATTTGGAAAAGTACATATTATTTTCATTACAGTTAAAAATACTTGCTATTTTGTGTTGCTCTGTCACATAAAATAGCAATAAAATACATTTAAGTTTGTGACTGTTACATTTAGAAATAAGAAACGGTTCAAGGGGTATGAATACTTTTGCAACACACTGTATATAATGTATAATGCTGTTGTATTCCATAGCACTGTATAGAGATTATCATTATTCATATTTATCCCTCTTTCCCCATTGGGGCTCATAAATTAAATTTTAACATCAAGCTATATGTATGTTTTTGGAGTGTGGAAGGAAGACCACACAAACATGGGGATAACATATAAACGCCTTGCAGATGTTGTCCTCAGTTCTTTGAACCCAGGTCTCCAGCGCAACAGGCAAGGCAACAGTGCCAACCACCGAACCACCGTGCTGCCCTTCTATTGAAAAAAAGGGGGCACACTTGAGTTATGCAAGTGTGCATGTTTAGGATAGACTTAGGATAGCTCAAAGGACAGCTATGTGAAAGTCCGGCTTTACTCAATAGTAACAAGTATATTTCAATGTTTTACCCTGTTAAAGGGGTTTTCTCGCTACAAAGATCATGTCTCTAATGATGGGGACAGTAAAAATAAGCACTTTTGTAATTGGTTTGCTTTACCTAAGTCACTTAGTATAGTAGATATGAGCTAAACTGTGCATCTACAGTTATTCCTGCAGCTGCTGGTCCGGACACGCCCCCTTTTCTGTGATTGACATTTAATTCAGCCTGTTGGGACGTGCCCCCAGATGGGAAACGCCCACAGACACGCCCCCTGCGCTGTGATTGGCTGCCTGCACACTCTGTGTGTTTACTCCCCTCTAAGCTGTGAGAATCGAGCTGCCTGTGTAAGACAGCCTATGTGATTGCTCCAGTGATAGTTCTATGTACTGAGTAACTGCTAGATTCTCTCTCCCCTCATATAACACAGTCTTATACCCTGTGCTCCCACCATATAACAGTCTACAGTCCCATTATGCAGTCTACTCTGCCTGATAATAGAGGGGGAAGGGGGCAGAGAGCATTCCTCACACTTGCTTCATCAGTTCAGGCTGTGTGTATAACAGCAATTACACCAAGACAGAGATACTGGTTACAAGGAGCTTGTCCAGCCTGGAGCTGAGAACTCTACCACCATGAAGCATGAGAACTCTGAACCAGAAGCATGAGAACTGCAGCCAGGAGTAGGAGGTCTGTAAAGCTGACGTCCTCCCCCTTCTCCTGCTAACACAGAATGATGATGTCACAGCTCTTCAGTGAGGGGAGATACACCTCCTGGCAGGAGATACACGCCTTCTGAGAGAAGAGACTCACCCCTGGATTTGAAACTAGAACTGAAGCTTTCGTACACTTGAGCTGATTCTATCAAACAATAAAACCCCTTTAATGAATAAACAGTATATGCTAATCATTTTTTGCTGTAGGAACAGAAATCAATAATAATTGTCTGTATTTATATTCTGATATGATTTAAATAGAATTACAAAATACTTTTCAGAGTCTTACCTCCACAATTGAGAAGACCTATTACCTGCATTTTAAGATCCATGGGTTTCCATTCACAAACCCTGAAAATTCCTCACTGACTTTGGGACAATTTTTTGTGACTGTTGGACCTTCAAGTGGTAGAGTAATTGATGTTTACAGTCCTTGTATGAGCATAAACTTAAGATATAGTTAATATAAACTCAATTTCTGAAAGTCCTCAATCAATTATTCTTGTTGGGTGAGAATCTAGAGACCCCCATACCCACTAGTCGGTCATTTGATTGTTTAAAAATTGTCAGACTCAGCCGTCTATATAATCTGTTTAGGCACCTTATCTAGAAACCTCAGAACTATACAAAAACTCCACTTAGCACAGATTGCTGTTTGAGTTTTGTTTCTAACCAGCTGCAAACATGTTTTTTGTTACTCCTACTAAAAGTGAACTTTTTGTACTATTTGTTATATTTGCCATGAACACGAATTTGTATATATCATTAAAATAATTACAGTGATTAAATACGCTACCTGGAAGATTATTTCCTTCTTCAAATTATTTCCATGATTATTCTTAGTTGTTGGAACAAAGCTTCCTGTATTTTCACTACAATATAATTAAGAAATTAACATATTAAAACAGTTGTCAACTATTCAAAATATTGTTTTACTTAGCCTTTACTCCTTTTATCTTTTGCTGATTTATTAGTTAATCCAAGCATATTGCAATATACCACAGACCATCACTATATCTTGAATTATTTTTTTTTTTTTTTTTTATTAAAATTTTATTTACAATAGTGGTTTACATTACACATTGTGCTTTCAATAATTATTTAAGGTAACATTTGTAATTACTTATTAAGTGTGGCAGAAATATGATTATTAATAGTGTTGCGGTTCAGATTCAGATCAATGTCAAATTCAACCTGAATTCAAGCAATTCAATTTGGGTCTGACTAAAATTGAACAAAAATTGCCAAAAATGTCAACCCTAATCCAAATTCGGGCTTAAGTTTTTTCTTTTTTTTTTGCCTGGTTTTAGCCTCCATTGTCTCATTCAATGCCACTTTCCGGTTAACATAATTTAATGGTAACCAGAAGTGATGTTTGATTTCACACCGAGAGCTGTGCAACAGTAACCCCTTAAACCTTATAAAGAACACTGACCCTAATCCAAATTTATGGTTAGGGTTATTGTTAGGGATACAGTTAGTTTTTAAAAATAAAAAATTAGGACATCCTGATTTTTTTTTTTACAAGCTTGGTTGAACCAAACCGAAATCTATTTAAAGGGGTTTTGCCAAGAAGTGATTTCCTTACCTAACAGGCTGATACTCCTCTTTTGAGTCTTGAAAAAAGGGCGTTGTGTTTCTGTGTTTAAAAAAAACAAGTGCCTCCTCCATGATGTCATCGCACTACTTCCCAAGCACACTCCCGAGGCTGATATTCAGTCTCTGTAGTTGAGCAAACATGGATAGCTGTATTGTGCATAAGCTATACAGGTTTTGTGTTCTCCCTCTTATCTGCTCAGGAGAGAAGATAAGATCCAAGCAGGCAGCCTTCAGGAACTGCTGCAGGAGGGGAGAGAGAAAGGCTGAACAGGGAGCATTTGCATGTTTACTCAGATAATTACATTACAACCAGCGGATTCTCTATACAGCAGACACAGGCTTTGTTCTCCTCCTCCCTTCAAAGCTCATTCATGTACCCTGCCATCAGATAAAACGTGCAAACAACAGAAGCACAGCCAGATTAGCTCCTGGTCACAATGTAAACAGTTAAGAAACTAAGGATGACTAAGCCAGGCTGCAGCTCTCACAGGCTACACTTTTTTTAATCACATATATTTAGAAAAGTAATTACCCATTTTGGAGGATCCCACATCAACATTAGATCATGGCAAAACCCCTTTAAGCAACATTAGTTATTAATTCATTCTTATATAGACAATAATGTGGCTCTGCATATCCACCTCCAAGCTGTATTAAGCCATATTATGAAACTTACAGAAATCTATGAGCTCTACTGATTTCTTATGAAAGCATATACTGTATGGATCCAGCTAAAACGTTTCCTATGCCATCTGGTGCTCAAATCTGGAGCAATTTAAGGAATTATTTTGGTAAGGAATACCTACGTAATATGGTGGCATACAGAGGCACCATATAGCAGCATCATATGACTTCATAATACAGAATTGCAGGGATTCTGTGTGCCACTATTTATTGTCTGTGCATACAGCTTTGCCATGTACAGGAAGCCTAACCCTTCATCACAGTCCCAATCTACTTAGGCAGGATTTAAACAACACACTCTTTCTCTATTTAATATGAAGAACCTATGTTAACAATGAGATGTACGTATGTCATGTACTAACAATCCACTAGAATCAGGTTTAATCGGAGATGCTAAATGTTGTAGTAATTACAGACTCACAGATTTTCAGATTTTGTCCCCGAGATGCCAGCTCTGCACTTATATATATTCCTAGTTGTACGAGTAATTATGTTTGGTGCCTATAACCCTGCTATTGGGTCATTGTGTCAAGTATCTATTGTTCCACTCACACATGGCTACATACAATGACATGTTTTTAGAGAGCTTATCAGGTTATCCTCGGGTTTATTTTTATCTGGTAAAAGCATTTAATTAACACGGGAAGGTTTTACTCTCGCTAATTAGTCACGTGAATGCAGGAAAAGCTGGAGGCATCATTCCTACCCTACTTACACTACATCCTCTTACAATATACATGATGGATATGGAAATATCTAGTGGAATAAAAAGGAAGATTTGAACCATATACAAGAATAACAAGGAATTCTACCATCGCTGATTTAGTGATCATATGCTATATTACAGCATCATTTTCCTCAAACAACCTTTATATCTTATTTATTAATCCACTGTATTCTTTATTAGATTCTATAAGTGGCCCTGTTATACATTTTATATTGCTAAGACAAAGGGCACTCCGTGTGACCGAAACGCGTCAGTGTAATATGATGCTAACCTGTTTTGTCTGATCTAAGGACATTGAATCGATGAACATGTTGATGTGAACAATTTTAGCAAGACTTTAATAAGTAAGGATGTTTTATTGAATCTATTATACGTGATTTGTTCCTGATTTGGAAGCTGGCGCTCTGTACTTTACATTTTATATTAGGTTCTAAGAGCTTCATATTATACCTCTATGTTTGTATAGTACTGATTTATACTACAGGGCTTTTACATAGTGGATTCAGGTTCCTTGGATTCACCAGAGGAAATCATTCTGAGAGTTTGGCCTTGACCCTGTTTCCCCGAAAATAAGACAACCTCGAAAATAAGACGTAGTGCATTTTTTTATGCAATTCAGAGTTTGGCTGCTTATGCTGATGTTTATGATGAAATCACTACAGTATTTTAACACATGTTGATGTTTTGTTCAACAATAAATGCTGAATCTTCTTGTTTCCATGGGGAAAAATAAAACATCCCCTAAAAATAAGTCTTAGCTCGTCTTTAGGAGCAAAAATTAATATAAGACACTGTCTTATTTTCGGGGAAACAGGGTATGTATGCAGAACATCTGCGTCTTCACTTGTGCACCTCCAAAATGTTTGTTGATATCATTGCACACACAGGACATATCATAAAGGTCTATTGTTTGTGACTCAACCTATTAGAAAAAAAAACAAAAACCTGGAATGGTAAGTGATTAGCTTCAGTCACCACTAAACAGGGTTGTCTTTTATTGGACCTTTAGGGTTTCATCATTATGTAAGAGCCTAGGATCACCAGAGAATCCTTTACTGCTCTGGTGGGTCTGTCCGACTATTCTTCTACACAGTGCTGGATATCACTGATTCAAGGTTTAGATCACATCTGCCCATCCACCATGAGAGAATGATTTTCCCATAGTGTTTTTCCAGAATATGTTGAAAACTCTTGTTGAGCAGTGTCAATCTAGTCCAGTTGTTAGAAGCACTCATGTTTTTTCATCATAAATGGCTGGTTGACATGTTTGGATATAAAATGAGTCATGTGTGTCTTGGGGACACTTTTATATTTTTATTGTTTATTGAATTATTTATTACTGCCTAGAAAATGGAAGCACTAGATGACCTGGAGATGTAGACTAAAAAAATGAAGTTCTATAAGGGAAGAACAATGAGGGAAGTTTTTTTTTGGAGCACAGAAGAATTGAAAAGAGTAACAATTTTTATTATTATTTCCTCGTCCATTTTATGTTGAGGTTTATTATCACATGCAATAAAGATAAAGTAGAAATTTGTGGCGATATTCTTGGTAACAGGAATGCAAAAAACAGAAACAGAATATTTATTGGGAGATGATTATTAGAAATTGGAAATGATCAAGTTATTAGGGCCAGCATTCTGGAGTACAAAAATGGCAAGTTTTACCACAAGTTTTATTTGTTTAAATGTGCAATGTTTGGCATCTTCATGTTCTTTTACCATTTATAGGGATGATAGTGAAACTTAGTGGAGATGATGTGGCCCCATGTATTTACTATAATATAACCAGATAGGTTTGTCAACACCAGCAGATAGCTGGTAAATATTTCCATTTTTGGTGTATTGACAGCCAGAGATGGACCTCTTAAAAAAATTGTCAAATCTTTATGCTGTGGCCAAATATTTCAGACTGGCATGTAAATAACCAGTCCAAGTAAATCTGTCCCAACATTCTTCTAAGTTCTTCCATCAACAAATTATATTGGCAGGCAAACTACAAGTAGGTATGTGTCATTATATTTGTTCATAGTTCTCGCTTTTAATACTTGGCATGAGAACAAGGTGCAATCGTAGAAATGAGAGCCACCGAGGGCATGGTCTGCGGTGGGGGGAAAGCCAGGTGGTTTCTGTCAGCAACATTAGTTGGCTGACGCGCATATGTAGTACGGCTGATGTCCAGCCATTACAGGGGCTGGGCCTTCTTGAACCACACTGCAGATTGGGTTGGGTGGTTTGTTCCACGTTCCAGGTTCTCCCAGATTCCAGCAAAGGTATGTGGTATGGTTCACTGGAAACCTATTATAAAGGCCATCCTGCTCCCAGATGTATCCGAGGTGTGTGGTCAACATGCAGTTTTGTAGAAGCATTGGGAGCTGTGAGAGGAAGGCTCTTAAACCCACGCTTGTGGAGCCGGTACCAGTGGAAGACTGGTGAAGTGGTTGCGGGTGCTGGATGGTAGCGATCCAGACCACAGGTTAGAGAGGGTAAATCTAATGTGGATGTAGACAGTGGCTAGAAACGGGGCCGAGGATTTATTGTTATCCTATATCTATTTTGACATTGCTGTAGAACGTTTATCTAGGAGCCTGAATAAAGCCTGGCTGCGGCATTATAAAACTGTTGCCCAGGAGAGTCGGAGTGCTATATATTTGGAGTGCTCAGCCCGTTACAGAAAAAGAAACGGGCGATCCAGAGCTAAAAGACCACAGCGCACGACGAGCCAAGATGGCCGGCCTAAGGCATGTTAGTTAGTCACAGTAAATAAGAGTAGGTCATCTCATCAAGTATGACTTTGCCTACAAAGATAGTGAAGAGATAAACATATGTCATTATTATAGATGAGCTAAGAACAAAAGTAGAATTCTGAATATATTACTGTTAAACAATTTCCGCGTTATCTCACACATATATGCATTTACATAGGTAGCTAATTAGCCTGTTAATATGCTTTTTTGCCTTATTTAAATTTACATTCCCTAAGTATTAGACAGGATTAGTAAATCTATCCCATTGTTGTGTCATGAGATGCGATGGTGACCAGATAACGCTGTTCCAAAAATTACTAGTCTGCCATTTTTATAACTTATAATAAAACCATATTTAATTAAAAATGGACTCCAACTGGGAGCCACAGGATTCATGCTGGTTCTCCTACATGTTGAATGAAGAACTGGCACAATAAACCGTAATTAATATTTACACTTTGACACTGAGGGCGAAAAGACATATGCCATCCTTGAGAGCTGGAAGCATAATTGCTGCTTCTCTAAGCGAAAATGCCATGCTTAGCTGTTGGGTTACAATCCAACCCAAAGCCCCCCTCCCACATAAGAGGAATCAGTACTTGTGGATGTGCAGTGACATTGATGACATCTATTCCATGAAATAAAGAAGCCTTAGATCACATAATGAGATCATTGTGGTATGTAAGTGAAAATTAGGTGTTAGAACCAGTTATCATGTCTGAGGCTATGGGGGGGGGGGCTTCTGACTATTTTAAAAGTTAGTGATCTGCATACCATGTTAAAAAGAAAAACTATAAACCTCAGATGAGCATGATCCAGCAGATAGTAGAATAAAACCCAGTAAAACTTTCAAATGTCCATTGCCAAAATCATTGTGAACGCACAGATGTGTTCCAGAAAAACCCATAGGCTATGTCTCCGCAGCAAAGGTAGTAAAAATGAGCATTCGAAAACCGACGGTAATTTCAATTTGGCTGCACACGCCCAATTTTTTTTGCATGGTTTTTGAGCAAAAAAACGTCAGATTTCGGATTCCTGGCTGCCCAGTACATGGGCTGGTTAGAGGCATTGCCTGGTGTGATGTCATGTGCTTGAGTGTATTAGAGGCATTGCTGTGAGATTTGTGTGTTACTGGTTGGTTAGAGCGCATTGCCTTGGTGTGATGTCATAATATGCTGGCTGTGCGGTAGAGACATTCCTAGGTATGATGTCATGTGCCTTGGTGTAATTAGAGGCATTGCCTGGATATGATGTCCTGTGCTTGGTACATAAGAGGCATTCTTGGGTATTATGTCATGTGTCTTGGGTGTATTAGAGGCATTTTGGCCTGGTGTGATGTCCATGTGCTTTGGTGTGGAATAATGGCATTGCCTGTAATGATGTCCTCGTGCTTGTAGTTATTAGAGGCATGCTTGGTGTGATGTTCGATGTGCCTTGGTGGCGTTAGAGGCATTGCCTACGTTTTGATTCATGTCTTGGGTGTATTAGAGGCATTGCTTGGTGTGATGTCATGTGCTTGGGTGTATTAGAGGCATTGCTTGGTGTGATGTCATGTGCTTGGGTATATTAGAGGCATTGCCTGGTTTGATGTCATGTGCTTGGGTGTATTAGAGGCATTGCCTGGTGTGATGTCATGTGCTTGGGTGTATTAGAGGCATTGCCTGGTGTGATGTCATGTGCTTGGGTATATTAGAGGCATTGCCTGGGGTGATGTCATGTGCTTGCGGGTAGTATTGTATAGGCATAGCCTGTGTGATGTCATGTTCTTTTGGTATTAGAGGCATTGCCTGGTGTGATGTCATGTGCTTGGGTGTATTAGAGGCATTGCCTGGTGTGATGTCATGTGCTTGGGTGTATTAGAGGCATTGCCTGGTGTGATGTCATGTGCTTGGGTGTAAATTAAGGACAATTAGCCTGCGGTGTGATGTCAAGTGCAGGGTTTATTAGAGGCATTGCCTGGTGTGATGTCATGTGCTTTGGTGTATTAGAGGCATTGCCTGGTTTGATGTCATGTGCTTGGGTGTATTAGAGGCATTGCCTGGTGTGATGTCATTGCCTTGGGTGTATCAGAGCATTGCCTGGTGTGATGTCATTGGCTTGGTGTCTATTAGAGGCATTGCCGGGTGTGATGTCATGTGCTTGGGTGTATTAGAGGCATTGCCTGGTGTGATGTCATGTGCTTGGGTGTGGTTAGAGGAATTGCCTGGTGTGATGTCTTGTGTTTGGGTGCAGTTAGAGATGGGGGCTGGTGTGATGTCATGTACTTGGGTGCGCTTAGAGGCATTACCTTGTGTGATGTCATGTGCTTGGGTAGGGCTCAATACATGGCTTTGCCCACGGGCCCTTACTGTTGAGACACTCCTGCTTTATTACAATCAAATACGGAATTGGTATGTATGCAGTCTTTTGATCTATAGAAAACTAAGCATAAGGCTGTGTTCTCACTACAATCATTGTTTCTGTTCATAACCTATTCATAGCAGCTTTGACATCTGTCATGAAAAGCGCAGTAGATTTCTATTAGAAGAATAGACTGATTCACGAACATTCTTCTATCATTTTCTATACACTCCTTGAAATCATGCCTGACAACCTTTTTTCATCTGAATCTGGGAGATTGTAGCCTCACCCCCAGTTAGCCCGAAAACACTCACAAGCTGACCAGGAATTCCCATTTTTGGGGTGAATGTTGTCACATCCCAGACGCCCTTTTGTGAATGGGAGACTCCAGAAACAAGTGGGAGGGTTGGCAAATAGTAATAATACCAAAAAGTGAAAAAAAAGTATGAAAAAAAGGAAAGATCCAGAAAAACTAAGGGATTATTACTGTAAACGATGAATGATGCTTCAGAATATTATCTATTTATTTGCAAGGTTTAATTATTTATTTTGTGCAAATAATAGACAAAATAAGCTTCAGTCAGCTGACAAGTAACAATCCATTATATGGCCATTTTAATTATATGATTTTACCAGGTAAACATTGCAAATGATCTGTTTTGAAGGCTACATATGTTCTGCTTCAGATAAAAATGCTTTTATCGTGATTTATTTACTCAGAACAAGAGCGCCCTTTTCTTTATATAATTGTGCATTGAACAAGAGGACAGAGAACTCAGTCTATTAGTCCTATTAATCTATGTTCCAATAATTGCTCAGGGAAGTAAAGTAATAATGGTGAGTCTGCCTGAATACTGGTGTAAAAATAGGTCCAAACCATAAACTGCAGTGAGATAAACCCCGGGTGGTCAAATTATCTTATTGTTACCCATCTCATTATGCTCAAATAGCTTTTCTTTTTTTTTGTACATTAGTTGTAAAGTAGTGCACAAGGTTGGGGTTGACACTGTATTAATGTTGTGATTGCCAACCCCAAAACCTGATTCATTAGCATGCAATTCCAGTGTGTGTTCAGATGTGACTGATTTTTTTTCTCTTTCAGCGGATGTTGCTTCAAATCAATGGAGCTAATCTGCAACAACTCGTATTCTGGAGTATTACTCCATGAGATGTTGCTGGTGAGATATTATGTTACAGTGGCTCTTTTTTCATGTATATTGAAGGGGCTAAATCTGCAGTGAAAATCCACAGAATGTCTTCAACAAATTAAAGGGGTTGTCTCACAACATCGATTCATCCGCTCCTCTGTCCTGTTTTCTGGTTTTCATTTTGAATTCATAGGCGGCGTGTTTACTGTCCATCTCTACTAGGCTGCATAGAAGCCAGGTCTGTAGCTCTATAGTAACCACACTGATCGTGCAGGCCCATCAAGATAGATTGAACAGTTCTATAGCTATAAGCGACCTGAAGAGCTTGATGGCAGCCCATCAAGAAGATATCTAGCAGAATCGCGGTAGGACCCTGTTAATTGACATACTGCAAAATGACCTGTTTTTGCAAGATCTTTAACATAAAAAGCAATCCTTGTAGTGAGACAACTCCTTTAAGGGTGAAAATACACAGGGGCCAAGACCTGCATGCGGCATGCTGCATCCCTGTTTTTAATTGCCTTGATTAGTGACCACAGGAATTTGCTGGTTAACACTGGAAAAACTGTGCTCAATGACATAACATATGTTATGTAAGTTATTATGTTTATCACATGTTAAAAGGGTGTTTCCATCTTGTACGTTGTTGGCTTATTATACAGTAGTTCTATGAATTTATCTAAGAATACCTGAAGACACCGGTCACCTTTACCCAGAACTCCCATAGAACAGAATGGAAAATTGTGTACAAGGCTGACAACTCCCCCTTCCGTACGGAGACTTTCAGGGTGTACGCCAACGATGGGAGCACAGTTTTAGCTGGGCCACAAGGTTTTCACGATGCTAACAAACCAATTTGTGTGACAACAATTAATCAAGGCTAAGTAAGACGCAGGGAGCATTGCCCCCAATATAAAAAAACAAAAAATGTTGGTCAATCAGCCTTGTTGCAACTACACTGCAAATTCGTGACTGCACTGCAAATACATGTGGATGGTATATTCATGCGTAATGTATTGTAATTTGCTGTGGATTTCTGCAGTGGAATATGCAATGCAGAAAATTCTCCTGTGTCTATCACACACCTAAGGGGAAATTTATGAAGTGAATTAGGCCAGCATTCTGGCATAACAAAGTTGCCAATTTTTGCACAAGCTTCATTTGTTTAAGTATTTGCAACTTTTTTGTCATCTATGACAAACCTCAACAGTATATTGAGGGTCTAAAATACTCTTCTGTCTAGAGTCATAACCAGATGGGGCTGGTAGGGCATGTAACATCTGCAGCACTGAGAGCTCTGCAAAACTAAATATTAGTTTTAGGGAAAGAATGCTTACCTACACCTTTGGGTGCATCATCTTTGTCTGAAGTTTCGAGCTGACATACATAAGATACAAATTAAGGAATAAGAAATCTTAATTCCATAAATGTGCCCATTCGCATTGGACAAAACCCGCCCAAACCCATCAATTGTAGCTAGATTAGTCAATGACCTCATGTCTACGATGACCAGGATAGCAGGCATTGTATTTCAACTTCTTCGATCCTTCATTCCCATGGAAATTAAGTCTAAACTGACTTACAGCATTTTATTACTCTTTCCCCATCCAAATAAACATGCATGTTTGGTTGAGCAGTGCCTGCATGATTATAAGGGAGTTGAGATCGATAGCTGGCACCAAAGAGTGTGTGCTTGTTTATAGGGGAGTTGTTTGACAGCTTTATAACCAGCTCTAGTCTATATTTACTACATATCTCTCCTGATTGAGGCTGTGTCCACACAGTAGTGTGAAAATACCAGATGGATTTTGATTAAAGAATCCGGACGGTATTTTGTTTCTTTTACATGGTTGCAGGGGACAATTCTGCCCGCGGTTTGTGGATTCACCCATCCCCTTCAACCGTTGACATGCACATCTTCTGAACACCAGGCGGAAGAATGAACTTGTGCTAAGTTTCTAGGAACGCTGGCGGTGTACAACACCACAATATACAGCTAAAACTTAACTTTTATTATATAAACTAAACTAATATCATGTGATTTCTGAAAATACAACAACACATTGCTTCCATAAAGATATCCATAGTCATCAATCATAAGTTAGCAGGGTAGATATACATTTCAATGCCGAATGATAAAGTATATATTATGATGAAAACAGCATACTCACGTGACCGGGATACATCACACAATAAAAAAGTATAAAAAAGACACATATACACAGTCTTGATGTGTCCAATATAGAAAGTATAGTGTATTATCAAAAATTATCTACCGGTCCCTAGTACACCCTACCTAAAGGTGGTGACCCCGTCCCAAAAAGGACGACCCCACCTATCGGTGGCTGTCCCCTGACTTAGACTATGATCCTAAATAGGAAAAAAATTAATTACTGCATTGTCTAGGGAGAAAACCACGACGTGTTTCCCTGTTACTGATACGGTTCTTCAGGGGAAATTTTTTCTCCAAAAGATTTTATGCAGCAAAATACATATAGTGATACACTGTTAAAAAGTCGCTGAGATCAGCGATCACATAGATACATCTATGGGCCCATATAGATGAAGAATGTGGGCTGGCGGTATAAAAAAAGTCTGGCAGAAAATCCATGCAGTATGAACTACTGCACGGATTGTCTACTTAAGTCAATGTAAAAAGTTGAAAGTCGGTTTAAAGAGGGTTACATAGTTAAATAGTACGGTTAAAAGAAGACACGTGACCATCAAGTTCAACCAAGGGTGGGGAAAATGTTGGTGATGGGAGAGAGACAAGAACATTATTGTCCGATACTCACCACTGGTTAATTACCTTGAAAACCCACAAGGCTAGAACCAATTCCTGCCCAGTGGGAGACCGTACACTACTGACCACAGAGCTTCCATCCAGCCAGGATCCAGAATTATTTACATAAGCTACGTACGGACATTCATATTCTTTAGTTCCAGGTAGGTATCTAACCTTTTCTTGAAACAAATCTACATTTCCTGCCGTGACCAGCTCCTCAGTGGCTAATTCCACAGATTCACAGTTCTTACAGTGAAGAGATTGCTCTTCTCCGCTGGAGATTGAAATCCTTTTTTCTCTAGTCGAACGGAAAGGGAATGTCCCTTGTCTTTTGAGGGGCCTCACTTGAAAAAATTAAGTTTCCCCATACTTTTGATGTAGGGACCATTTAAATAATTATATAAATTAATCATGTCCCCCCGAAGCGGTCTTTTCTCAAGACTAAAACATAGTTCAATTCTACTGAAACCTCTCCTCATAACTAAGATTGATCCATTCCCCTTATAAGTATGGTTGCATCATTCTTTGAAACTCTCTCGAAAGCTCCATTACATATCTTCTATAACCTGGGCCCATGAACATGAACAGCATATTCTAAGTGAGGACGCACCAATGCTTTCTTGTACAGCGGTATGAATGACATCCTTGTCCTGCGAGTCCCATGCCTCATTTTTAATACAACCAATATCTTACTTGCTCTATGAGGCAGCTGAATGACATTGCAGCTGTTCTGTAGTCTATGATCTACAAAGAACGCAGATCTTTCTCAACAAGCTATTCCTCCAAGTTTTTCTGCCACTAGACATATGATGCCTGTAGATTATTTCTCCCCAGATGCAGAACCTTACATTTATCCACATTGAACCCCATATGCCAAGTGGATGCCCAAGCACTCATGTGTCCAGGTCTGTTTGCAATTATTATGAGTAGTCCTTCCATCGAATGCACTACCCTGCATAGCTTGGTGTCATCAGCAAAAATAGAAAAACCGTGCTATGCGATCCCTTCCACTATATCGTTAATAAACTGACATAAATAAGAGAGGACCCAAATACTGAGCCCTGCGGCACATCACTCACAACTGGGAAACCACACAGAGTAGGAGTCATTTACACCACTCTCTGAGTACGATCCGCAGCCAGTTTTAATCCAATTACAACACTGTTTATCTCTAACCCCGTGGATTCTAATTTACCCAACAAACGCTTATGCGTTACAGTTCAAATGCCTTTGCAAAGTCTAAAAACAACAGTATCCACAGCTGCCCCGCTATCCAGACTTCTAACTTACCCTCTTCATAACAAAAAAATAAATCTAGATTCTGTCTGACACGTTCTGTCCTTAGTAAATCCATGCTGGCAATCACTAATAATATTGTGTGTTTGTCACAGTACTCCTGTATAAGTCCTTTATGAGCCCCCTCAATGACATTTTTTCCCACAACAGATGTTAAACTTAACAGGTCTATAATTACCTGGGCAACACTTGGGACACCTTTTTTGAAGATGGGAACTACATTTGCCGTGTGCCAGCTTCCCTGGTACTATAACCATCACCAGGGAAATCTCTAAATATCAGTATCAGTGGCACATAGATAGAACCTAGCTGAGCTCTTTAAGAACTCTTGGGTGAATGCCATCAGGGCCTGGCGCCCTTGTGTCACATCAGTTTATTTTAACTTGGCTTTTGACTTTTTCTACAACTGAGCCAATAATTATAGCAATGATGTATTGAAACATACGCGTGACACCACCTACTTCTGTACTTGCCCTCCCCCATCAAACTACTATTTCATTGATATAATACATACTGAGTCTGTAAGGAACCTATTTAGTTTCCTTCTGCCATTCGCTCTTGGTCACCAGTGGACCAGCTCCCCATCAACGGGTTTTTAAGTGATCCCTACTTGCTCGGACTATTTGCACATATTGGCCATTTATATGCTAAAAAATTTCTTGGGGTTAGGTCATTCTCATCTCCTGGCCACCTGCCTTTCATTGATTGAATTTTTAGGCTGCTCCTTATCACTTTTTTTACAGATTTTATCAAGCTCTCTATAATTTTCAAAGGCAGATGCTGACCCCTCTGACTTAATTTTTTAAATGCCCTTCATTTTATTGGTTTATTGCCCGCTCTTAAACAGAAGGTAGAAAACCATGGTTGGTTTTTACAAGTTTAGTCGACTGATACTTGTTACCCCATAGGACTATATAAGTTTTGGCAATAAATTTCCCCCTAAAATATATTTAAAGCTCCCCCACTTGGCTTCCTATATCACCATTTGCTAATATCTGTCTCCCAGTCTAGTCTGTATTGCATACCTCAGATAAGGAAAATTTGGCCCTTTTAAAATTAAATGTTATTGCCTATCCCGCTCACCGTTTTTCTTTTTTCCAGTTTACCTGAAAATGAATTATATTATTGTCACTGTTACCCAGATTTTCAGAAACCCGTGACCGCGCCGACTAGTTTATGCTTTATGTTAAGAAAATACAGATCCGAACAGAGCATCATTTCTAGTGAGTATTCCTCCACAAACTGCCCCCATAAAATTATCCTCATAACAGATTGAAACTTTCCTTTCCCTTTTCAGATGATGGAGACCGTGTACTCAGTCAATGCTTAGGGAAATTAAAAGTCACCCAAGATATTAATCACTGTACGCTGCCTGTGCTGCCCGCACCATTTGGATTATGCATCTAGTTCTTTCTATCTCCTCAGTGATGTCGGGGGTCTTAATAGATTTATACACCAAAAATAATATTTTTCTGTATATCCCAGCCCTTGTTAATATCCACCCAGCAATGTTTCCAATCATTAGCTACTCCGCCCTGTATTACCTCTTTCACATTTGCCTTCATATTGAACTCCTTACATACAGACACGACTCCTCACTCGTCCCTCCTGTTCGATCCTGTGCTTTCCAAATAGGATTAAAACCTTGAAGGCTTCGACTTCCCAATCATGCCGTGGTGTCCACGGCCATGTTTCAAGCAATACCTACCATCGATCAATCAGCCTTCCTCTAAAACAAGCACCTCAAGTTCCCCCATTTTGGTTGGCAAAGACGTCTGGCATTTGTTGAATGAGACATTTTAAAAGTTCCCTTCCAGTTTTTACACTTTCCGTCAACGGTTTTTAGGATTGAATAAACATGTTCCAATTAGATGGCATGTGGGATCATACATTACGCATGTCAGTAGACAGCATGGGGTTAAACGTTTACCTGTTGCAGTAGACAGCATGGTTTAAACGTTACCTGTTCAGGTAGACCATGAGGCCATGGGGGATTAAAACGTCCTGTTCAGGATGACGGCATTCACGATTAACACATCTCTCCTCGGTAGATGTCATGGGAGTTTATATATTACCCTTTCACTATGATGTGACATGGGAGAACTCTATACATTATACCTTTAGTGTACAGCATGTGATTATTTCTTACTCAATTAGTAGATATTGGCATCAAGATTACATTGAAATATTGTGGGTAACCTATATACTCATTGCTGGTTTGCAAACACATGTATCACTCCTTATCCACTGGTCATCGACGACCCCAGCTCACACCATTCACTTCCTCCAACCGCCAATATAGTCTGCCAACACTCTCTCAACCCAATCTACCCCTTCATTTTTTCTATATTGTTCCTCCTCCTCACCCTCAGTTTTCAGATCTGAACAATCAAGAGTAAATCCGACTGAAAACCAGCTGTGCTGGGGACTGTCCCTTAGTTTTTCTGTTGACACATAAGTCTAGGGCCGGGCATCCTCAAACTGTGCCCTCCAGCTGGTTGGGACAACCTCAACTCCCATCATGACAATTATATAATCTATAAGAGTGTGGAATGATGGAAGTTGGTAGTTTCCTAATACAGCTGGAATATCCGCAAGTTTAGGATGCCTGGTCTAGGGGCAGAAAATCGTTTTTTGCCCTGAACCATGGCATCATGCTAAGGAAGGTGGCAGGTTAGAAAATCTTGTCATCACAGGATCCCATATAAGATTCTGAATAAAGGATAAAAAAAATTATGTAATATCTGGCGGAGGTACATAATATTGATGTTTCCTTGTGCTGGCATTATAATGAATTGAGTTCACGTGAGACAAGTAGAGTCCTCCTCAACATCAAGATTGACCCTGTGAGTTGAATTCACACCTTTATTTTCCAGAGGAAGAGAATACCAGGAAAACCAGCATAACAGCTCTGAATCTGCTAATCAAACTACATGCAAATTATTCCCTCTGAATTTCAAGTATGGGGTATCTCAGGCTCTAAAGCATCGCTGAATAAATTAACAACTTTCTGCTAGAACTGTTTCACAATGTGGTTGGACAGATACAATGCCGGTGGCAACTCCCCACCTGAAATTTATGCATAGATGCGGGATTAGTGCCAGTATTTAGTACTGGCCAGTGGTATCTAGATGTCAGGATGACAAAATTAGGTTACTTTGCTGGTTAAATTGAATTTTTGGTATAAAACATGTCTAAAACACATAATCAATTTGGTGCAATTGTACCCCACTTTTTTTTTGCAATTTATAATATAATTCTGCCACATTTTCCTTAGTAAATCTTTCTGTATATGTTGCAAATAAAAAAAAAAAATTCCAACATTCCTAGCAATCCAATTATCAATCCAAATTGGCGTGCTTTGACTGTTGGATTTAGTTTTTTTTTCTAGCTTTGATAAGCTCTAGAACCTGGAGCTTTATTCCCTGACATTACTTTTCTACCCTTCTCATTAGTTTTAGACTGCTGTTCTTCTACTTGGTTCATCTATGTTAAGACATAGGTGGACATAATCAGGGGTGTGAAGTCGGAGTCGTGGAGTTGGAGTCGGAGTCGGTGCCTATTTTGCAGGAGTCAGAGTCGGAGTCGGAATCGTCATAAAATGGACCAACTCTGACTCCCAAAATATATAATAAGTTGATCCAGTTAGTTCGATGCAGTGCAAAGAGCAAGAGGAATTGGGTCCAGCCAGTGCTGCTGCTCCCATATCTTCAGCCTCATCACATGAGAAGTGTAATTGATGCCATGGAGCAGGCAAAGCGCTGCCCAAGGGGAAAAGATTCTGCTCCCAGTGCAAACAGATTTCAGCAAAATTTTTCACCTGCTTTCAAAAAAGTAGAAGAGTTCAACCATTCATCAAAACTGACTGTGGTTGAGGCAATTCCTTTATACCCTGACATTGTTAGAGATGTTGCCCCTGTGGTCACCGCTTTGGCCCCAACACAAGTTAGTGTAGAGAGGCCGTTCTCTAGCCTGGAAATAATGAGATGTGATGTGAGGTCATGTATGCAGGATCTGATGGAGGCAATACTATTTCTCAGAACAAATTCAGAGACTCCACAAATGTTCCTGCAGGGTTTTGCATATTTTTTTGTGTTCTAAAGTCATATCCAGTAAATATATTTTATACTGACAAGCAAAATGGTAACAATTTTTTGAACTTGTGACCTTCAGGCTCCATATCTCACCATCCACTACATCTTTGTACATGAGGCTACTGTAATTTTATATACAGTCTTCTTACCTATCTTATACATAATTTTACTTGCAAGTATTTAGCATCTGCTTAGTTCTGCAGATTTGTTCCTGTAACTGCATTGTTACTGTTTTGCTCCTAAAAAACAAAATGTAAGTTCTTATTATATTGTAAGTATTTTGGAAATCAACCTTTGGTTATCAATAATGCCTGAATCCTTCTGGGCTCTGGATCTGATTTAAACATGTCTTAACAAAAATCTGATCCCAGGTCTCTTCTACACATTCCCAATGTTGGTGCAGACTGGACTTGGATACAAATACAGCTTTTTCTTTAACTCTACCCACAAGTGTTCAAAAGATCAAAACATTGTTATCCTTTTGCTTGTCAGTGTCTGTTCTACCTAAATAGCTCAATTATTGTATAATAAGGTGATAAACAGCGTGATGTTACTATTTTACTACAGTAAAGTTATCACTTAAACATGCGCCGTGTATGAGGGAGTCGGAGGTTTGGGAAATTGAGGAGTCGGAGTCGGGGCTTTGGCTTGCCGACTCCACAGCCCTGGACATAATAGAATATTGCAAACCTCAAATTTGTGATCCACTTCTTTTAACAACTTTATTGTTCACACAAAGTTTTTGGGTACGTTTTCGATCCGGAAAACACATTCAAAAGCGCTGCCTAAAATGCATCCAAAACGCAACCAACACGCATTCAACAATTTTGATCCATTTTTGCTGCAGTAGAAACGTGCCCTATGGTTTTAAATAGGGCGTCTGCTGCTTCTTTTGGATCAAGAAGTGGCAAGTCAATTCTTTTGAACGGATCCGAAAAACGCATCAGAAAGACGCATGTAAAACATGCATCAGCGATCATGTGTCTGGACGTCGATGCGTGTTTTACATTGAAAGCAATGTAAATCACACTGCACATTGTTAGATGCGTGTTTGGGTCCGTTTAGGGTCCAAGACACGGATCCAAACATGCATCTAAAAACATATCCAAAAACGCCACGTGAACAAGCAACTAGAAATCCTTGTCCATTGATTCTGGATAGGATATGGACATGTCAGATTAATTTCACTTACTATAACAATTATTGCATCTAGTTATTTACGCACATTGATTATCAATGGATACCGAAAGAATATCATCTTTTTTACGAAAACATAAACATGGGAATTTATCAATTTACTTGTGCCTGTATTTCGTTGTAGAACAGTGGCAAATTATAGCACATGTTAATTTAGTATTATAATTTGCAGCTCTATCTCATTTCGCACTTGGAAAAATAGCAAGAAAAGTGGGCATGTTAACCTGGGAGTTCTTTGTCCGGATTCATTCTAAGTGAAATAAAATATGCAAATTTTAGCACAAATTTGCACTTGGCCATAGCAAGCGTAAATTTAGGGGGCAATTTATGAAGTCATTTATGTCAGGATTTTGTTGTAAAAAAGGCACACATTTTTGTGCTAGCCTCATTTGTTTAACAATTAGGGAATCTTGAGCTGTTTAACACCCCAAAAATAGGTGAAGCTTACTGAACGTGGACATGGTCTCACACAACCTGACAGATTTAATTTAATTTACGTAAATTATAGCTGAAATCTACTCCAGGTCCTAGGTGGTGTTCATTTTTCTTTCAGGTGCACGGATACTGAAAGATATGACAAATCTATTAGGTCTTAAAGCATAGGAGACATGTACAGTCATTTACAGTAGCTTTAGGGTGGGTCCCCAAAATAAACTCCACCTGTGGGTCCAGAAACGGCTCAACTGGTGGGCCCCTATAATCAACCCAACATGGGTCATAGGCATCCCAGGCCGACACTGGTAACACCAGTGTGTATAATGCCAGTCTAAGTCAATTTCCTCCTTTGTTTTCTGTCTCTAGAACCACTCAAAATGTGTCAAAGCTCTTAATATATTTTTTTAACTTACTCCAATGTGCTTTAGTTTACGACTGATGCCATTCATTTCACATCTGTAAAATTCTTTTTTACTTTTGGAGGTGTTACTTGGGTGTAGTAATTATTATCATGCAATGTTTCCCAACCTTTTACCACTTTTGAGAATTTTCGTTTGGATTTCCCTTGACAACAGCAAGAGATGTCACCTTTACAGCTGGAATCCAATAGTTGTAGTGGTTCCACACTGGAGTAACCTTTTTTGTAAAGCATGTTCTTATTGTACAAAGCATGGAATTACATTTATAGTCAAGCACCATGGCCTGCAAGGATTTAGCAGTCATCCCCACATAGGTGTTATCTTTTCTAAGTATTTAAAGGGGTTGTCTCACTACATTGATTCATCTTACCTCAGTCCTGTTTTCTTGGTTTTACTTTCAATTCAGGGGCGTGTTTACTGGCTTCCACTAGGCTGCAGTAGAAGCAGGTCTGTAGCTATAGCAACCAGTGCTGGCAGCCTATCAGGATATATCAAACCGTCTGTTAACTATAGTGACCTAGGAGCTGATGCAGCCATACAAAGGGGATATCTAGGAATAGTTAGGACACTGTTAATGGACATATATTGCAAAGTGACTTGTTTATGCAAGAGCTTTAACAGAAAAAATGATTGAATATTGGTATGCTAATTGTCCCCTGAGCAGATCAATATTCAATCATTTTTTCTGGGTGGTCAAAACATGTTGGGACGGGACCATAGGGATATCTAGGGCCTTGTATGATTAGGGTCAGGTTCCGGACAGGAACGCCCTTATCGGGGCGACTATACTGTACCTATGATATAGGGAAGGGTATAATAGTGCATTAGGGCCATTGAGGTGCTAATTGTTATTGGTCCTATTTGTGCAATCAACTTTTTCCTGTTCTCCCACTTTGTTGAGAGGTTTATGTGTAGTATTAGTTACTAATTTTTAAACTTTATTCATTAAAGGTTATATTTTAGAAAAAAGTGTCATCCTTCCCTACAGGCATAGAAGATGCAGTAATGGATGGAACATCATATGGGTGTACGCCATATGTTCCAACTCTGTGCTGCTAAACAACCTACTGCACACCATTGTGCCATGTCTGTGACAGTGGACCTGTGACATATCCTGACATGTCTATTTTAGTAAATAGCAATTATGAAGCATCCATAACCAATAGCATCTATAATTTATAACTTTGAGATGTGCTCTTCCTCTTTTATTCCTTCTAGAAATGTATTACCGAATCAGTCACATGGGTGTTACCATTCCAGTCTTCAAAGGGGTGTGTCCCTGCACACCCCGACTCTCTCAACACTGATTGGACAGGGTCAGCCTGGCAGGAGTATCCCCTAATTGGTAACACCAAATGACAGATTAAGTATAATATTTCTAAAAACAGAGGTACAAAATTATTATATCACAGGTAACACTAGTATTTACTAAAACAGACATCTCATTCTCACCAACTCATTCTCTATTTTACTGACATTTTCTAACACTCTCTTGTTCTCCGTGCTGCTGGGGACATATCTCCTAATCCCGAGCCCTCTCAGCGCATTCCCACTGTTATATCTACCTTTTTTTATTGATCAGACACCACAAACCTCTTTAACCCCTTAAAACTACCTGAATTCCAGTTCCTCCTGTTCCTCTCTCTGGAGCGCTATGGGATGTGCAGTCTGTGTGCATCAAACGTCCCTACATTCACATCCTCTTTTTCTTGCTTAACCTATCTTTCTTAGGTTTATATCTGTTCCTTTGTCTGAATTTCACATATACCTTTCTTTCCCCTTCTTTGTGTTGAGATCGGTATCTACTGTCCTTCCCATCATTTAACAGCCACCAAGCTGTTACTGCTTTTCTCCTCCTTGGGCCTCTTGTAGTGGACCTCTGCAGCCACTCGCAAAGAGGGACACACTGGACCTTGTCTTTCCCTGCCTGCTCCCTATTTAACATCTCAAATTCTTCTCTTCCCATATCTGACCACATGCCTCCCACACAGCCAGCCAGTATCTTCTCTACTCTGCACTGAAGAGGGACAAAAATCCCGAAACAGCGTTGTCTGTAGATGAGAGATACTGGCTTGGCTAAACAATCCTTTTTGCTTTCTCAGACTCGTGGGTCAAAAGCAAATTTGAGGATTTGTTACAACCAACAGAGGGCGCTGTGGCTTCTCAGCCCCTTTCCCATAATGCCTTTGATATGCAGATGCTAAGTAGATGGCGAAAAGGCAAAACATAACTCTACAAGCCGTTCGTTCGGTGCTCTCCTTAAGGAGAGATCTTCCTTCCTGAGCTACCCGATGCCTCCCACACAGCCAGCCAGTATCTTCTCTACTCTGCACTGAAGAGGTACAAAAATCCCGAAACAGCGTTGTCTGTAGATGAGAGATACTGGCTTGGCTAAAAAATCCTTTTTGCTTTCTCAAGACTCGGTGGGTCAAAAGCAAATTGAGGATTTGTTACAACCAACAGAGGGCGCTGTGGGCTTCTCAGCCCCTTTCCCATAATGCCTTGTGATATGCAGATGCTAAGTAGAGGGCGAAAAGGCAAAACAAAAACTCTACAAGCCGTTCGTTCGGTGCTCTCCTTAAGGAGAGATCTTCCCTTCCTGAGCATATCTGACCACAATCAGATTACTTTCTGTGCCCTATTAACTTCAACTGCTCCATCAGTTCTGAAACTTGTACACCCCCATAGGAACCATCAATGTCTTGATCTCGCTCTCTGACTTTCTTGCACCTCTCTCTATACATTTATGACACAGATGCAGCCACTGCTTTTTACAACATCACAATCACCTTCGCTCTTGACTCAATTGTCTCTCTCATGCACAATAGAACATGCCAAATAGACAACTCTGTGCTTTTCCTCTTAGATCTGTCCTCTGCCTTCAACACTATCAACCACTTTCTCCTGCGACAGATTCTCTCATGTCTTGGCATCACAGACCTGGCCCTTTCCAGTATCTCCTCATACCTCACCAGTCAGATGTTTAGCGGCTCTGACTCTCACATCACTTTCTCCTCTCGCCTTCTCTCTGTCAGTGTCCCTCAGGGGTCATTCCTAAACCCTCTACACTTCTCTATGTACACTCTTGGCTGGGTTAACTCACAGTATCCCATGACTTTTAGTACCCCCTCTATGCCAACAACACATAAATTTACCTTTGTAGCAGATGTTAATTCTCTGCTTTCCAGGATTCCAGATTGTCTATAGTCAATATCCTCTTTCTTCTCCTACCTCCAACTAAAACTCTACATGGAGGAAAAGGTGGTGATCATGTTTCTACCACACACCACTTCCACTTTACCCTATTACCAGGTGTATCACAGTCAATCACTCCACAGGTTCACTAGTCACACAAGTCCCCTGAATGGAATAGCCTTTGGCTCTGCCCCGTCCATCAAACCACACGCGCTGACCTCTACCTGCCACCTCCACATGAAAGATATTTCTCAGATCTGCTCATTCCTTATATCTGATGCTACAGAAATACTAGTTCATGTCCTTGTCACCTCCTGAATAGACTACTGTAACATTCTTCTCTGTGGCCTCCTATCTAACACTCTTGCTCCTCTCCAATCTATCCTCTGCTCTGCTGTCCAATTAATCCACCTGCTTCCTCATTACCCCTCTGCCTCTCCCCTCCATTAGAACTTCACTTGATACCCATTGTCCAGCAAATCCAGTTCAAACTACTAACCAAGACATTCTTGGCTCTCCATAACCTGTCCCCTCTATACATTTTGGCCTTTGTCTCCAGATACCCATTCTTCAGAGAACCTCCTCTGCTCTCCTCTTGTCAGCTCTTCACACAATGACCTTCAAGATTTCTCTTGTGCATCCCCCATATTCTGGAACTCACTACCGCAGCACATCAGACTCTCCTCCACCTTTTACTAACCTGAAAACCCATCTCTTCAGGATAGGCTAAAAACCATACAATCATTTCTGTCCCTCACCTTCTGTCTCATTAATAGATTGTAAGCTCTCACGGGCAGGGTCCTCTCTCCCTCTGTACCAGTTCTTTGTTATTTAGCATTATTATCATACATTGGTCTCATATTATTCATGTAAACCCCTTTCGATTGTACATAGCCCTGGAACTAATGGCGCTTTAGAATAAACAATAGTAAAGATAATTCAACATAGATTCTTTATATATGTTTATAGCCATCATCCTAACGCAATTGAACTTCAGAGCGCACATTTAGTGCACCTGCTGGCTTCACTGTGCACCAAGCTTCATTCACTTGAAGGCAGGATGTAATCAAAGCACTGAATGATCTGGGCACCTGTACCCTTTCTGTGATCACTCAGCATTTCCTTGTACTGTGCCAGCTGTACAGAGTTAGTGAAGCGAGCAGAAAAAAGAAAGAATATTCTGTGTTTTCTGCATTTCTCTACTTCTATATACTCCCCCTAGCATATTCATTGGAGAGTAGTCTGTAATGATTAGCTTACAAAATAATTAGCTAATAATTGTATATGTATCTTTTCATGGTGACTAGTATAAAATAAATGTTTATTGCTTATTAATTGAAATGTGTACTGTTCTATTTTTTTGATAATTTTCTGTACTTCTTTAAAGACTTCTTTAACTCCTTAAGGACCCGGCGTTTTTTTTTTGTTGACACGTTCGTTTTTCCCTCCTCGCCTTCCCAGCGCCATAACTTTTTTATTTTTCCACCTACATAGACACATGAGGGCTTTTATTTTTGGGGGGACAAGTTTTCTTTCTAATGGTATATTCACTGTACTATAGAAATACGGGAAACTGAAAAAAAAAATTCCAAGGGGAAAAATTTGTAAAAAAAACATTTTGGGGCCATTTTTTCCGGGGTTTTTTGCTTTTAATGTTCAATCTTCATAAAAAATTGTTACCGTATTAACTTCAAATTTGGTACCGTAAAAAAATTAAAAATATTTTCTATTTTTGGGAAATCTGCCCCGCCGCCTTTTGTGCGAACAATAACCTTTTTGTTCTAGCCCTACGACCAATGAGGGTGCATTTTTTGGGGCTGAAGTTTACTTTTTATCGCTGAGTTTTGGGTGCATGCGCTTTTTTTATCACTTTTATTCCATTTTTCGAGTGACGAAAAACCAAAAAAAACCAATTTTGGCGTTTTTTTAATTTTTTTTTTATAAAGGTGTTCACGCGGATAAAAAAAGTTATATTTTTTTTAGACCGCTTTTTGGAGCGGCGATACCAAATATGTGTAACTTTTTTATTATTTTAATGATTTTATGTGAAAAATGGTGAAAGGGGGGTGATTAAAACTTTTAATACTTAAACTTTTTTTTGTACTTTAAAACTTTTTTTTTTTTTCATGTAACATTGAGTTCCCTATGGTGCTTGACCTTTTAGGGGGGCGATTGTTAATACGTCTAATGCATTGCATAGACATGCATTGACTGTTTTCCCCACTCCTGTCTAGGGCCGGGAAGGGGGCAAACCGGGACTGCGGGTGACGGAGCCTTCACAGGGCCCCCCACTGCCGTGTCCGGTTGTGGTCGTGCAGCTATGCTGCGCGGTCCCGAGCCCCTGACATCTTTCGCGGCAAAGTCGTCGTTCATTCAACCCGCGGCCTTTTTGCCCGGTGTTAGGGGGTTAAAAACAGCGCCAGCGGGCGACGCCCCCCCGGCGCTTTCACCCGGGGTTAGGGCGATCACCGCTAACACCCCCGGCTTTGGGGGGGGGTCGCGGGCATCCCCCTGCAAAGCCCTTAGGGGCCCCTGGGACGTACTCATACTTCCAGGGTCTTAAGGGGTTAATATGTTTTTTTATATTTTTTTGGGCAACCCACAGTTACATATTAATTACAGTACAATTGATAGGAAATTAACATGGTAAATGAACCCTCTGCATCTCCCGAATAGACTGTAGCATCATTCTCCATGGCCCCTGCACCACCTCCAAAAAAACCACCCACTAGGTAGAACACAGTATTACAAAACGGGGGTTACAATTGTTTTTTTCCCCTCCGTTAAAGAAAGAAGAACCCACAATGGTCACTGAAATAATATTAAACTGACAATAATAATAATCATTTTAAATTGAATGAAAATCAACTAAAATCACACAATGCCTTTGAATTGTGGTTCAGCTGAAACATTTTAAAAAGCAAACGAATGAACGGACGGTACCTTTAAATATTTTATTGCACAACCTTTTGAGGTAATCACGACAAACAAGCAGTTTCTGTTACTTTCAATTAGACTTCTTTATCTGTCCATAAGTATTTTGCCCTACTCATTGTGCAAAAAACGGCTCCAGCTGTCTCAGGTTTGAAGGGTGCCTTTTGCAGACAGCAGGTTTTATCTCCTTCCACAGATGTTAAATCAGGGCTCATAGAAGCCACTGCAGGATGTCCCAAAGTGGCCCCTTTCCCTTTTGGATGTTTTTAGCTGTGATTTCTTTTGGAGACCCCCTGACCCAGACCTAGGTTTCCAAATGCTTTATAAACCCTTTGGAATTTCATTGATACTGCAAGATTCAAAACCCCGTGCCGAACAGCAAAGCACCCCAATCATAACTCCTGTTTTTCCCCAGGTACAAGGTTTTTTTTCTTTTTATGCTTCATTTTTGTGTCTGATGAATAGGTTGGGCGTGACTTGCCAAAAAGCTCCAGTTTTGTCTCATCTGTCCAAAGGACATTCTCCCAGAAGCTTTGTCAATGTGCATTTTGGAAACTTCTAGCTCGTTTTTTTATAATTTGCTTTCAACAGTGATGTTCTCCTCCGTCACCTTCTATTATGTCCACCTTGGCAAAGACAGCGATGAATGGTAAAATCATTAAAATACCAAACAGCACAGTGACTACTTTTCACCCTTTAAATAGTTAGACTGACTGATTACAAATTTGAGGACACATGTGATGCTGATTACAGAACACTCCTTAGTTTAATATGTCCCTATGGTCAAATTATTTTCAATCTTTTCTATTGGTACCATAATTTTTGTACAGGCTAGTTTCATTATTTTTTGTAATTTTTTTTTCATCATACCACAATTCAAACACAATGTCTAATTTAATTAGTTGATTTTTAGTTAATTTAAATTTATTATTACTTTTGACAGTTTCAAATTATTTTAGTGATCATTGTGGGTTTTTATATTTTTAACAAAGGGGTACAAACAATTCTGTTTGTGCATGTATATAGTTTGTTCCTGGACAGTTCCTTTAAAGCTATGTTAATGTGTAGCAAAAATATTCCTCTTTGAGAACAGCTGTCCGGAGTGGAGGGGTGTCCAGGACCAGTGGTTATAATGTATGACTAGGGGTAATTTAACAATTCTTCAGTAATCTGGCATTGTTCTCTCTGGCATGGTTGCATCAAATCATGTTTTTTGAACTTGCGCGTTGACAGGTAAGGCGCTTCACCTATAGGTCTGATGGATCCCCAAACATATGGGAAAGAAGCCATAGTCTACTGCAAAATTCCACAGTGAACCTATAGGGATCTCTGCTTAATCCTTTTTTGCCTCCCTATATCATTCACTTGACCATATAAAAATTAAAAGATTGTAGTAGGCCTAGTTACTTTCATAGAATTGTAATGAATTTAAGGAATTTTTTATTTCAGCTCAGATTGTATATTTTTCCACTCACAAAATGCTAACTTCAGTGTTTGAAGAAGAATGTAGAATAGATTTAATTTTCTTTAAAAACTGAACATTTATGAATATAACATTGCGCACAACTACATATGTATGTATCTTTAGTATATTACCTTGGATGTTCGGAAATGCAGAATACCGCTTATGTCTGCCTTCTGAAAAATCTTGCAGGGAGATGTATGATAATGATAGTATACCAGTCACAGTAAATGTATTATTCATATTGAACTGATAATATACATTCGGCTTTTCTGTTGACATCCCGTCAAACTTGGTGGGATCTGCCGGGATATTATCAGACCTCATAAAGGTCATGCTTCCGTTTCTAGCAATGCTTTCTTTTATTCTTCCCCTGTTAGCTTGGCAATTATTCACACCTTTGCCATCTTGAGAAATAACATATGTTTGACCAAGTCAAACATTAATGTCAGTGAGGGATCGGGTTTGATAAGCTTCAGGGAGCAGTTATCCAATATATGAACACTAATTAGCCATAGCATAAAAACCACCAACAGGTGAACTGAATAACCTTGATGATTAGGGAAGAAATTCAAGACACGTTCTTGGCGAGATGGCAGCACAGCCATATTGTGCCCAATGACCATTGTACCCATAGTTTTAATCTGCTTATTAAAGGGGTTTTTCCATGATCTCATTTCATACCTCCTGCATCCAGCTCTGTGTGCTCAGAAGGGGGCGTGTGTGATTTGTTTGAATTGCATTTCATGTGACCCAGCAGGATGACATCACCAAGCCTTTCCTCTCTTTAGTTAAAGAAAGGTCTGTTTATGTGTCGAACTGTAAGTAGCTACATTGTAGCTCAGAGGTAAAACTTTTGCCTCCAGGCACAAGGGTCCTCAGTTCAAATCCGTGCAGGAACCAAACCTGTGGTTTTTTTTCTCTTTATCAATGCACATACCTCATTGAGGTTTCTTTTTTCAAATTCTTTGCACTGTTTGACTAATTACTGAGGAGTACAGAGGACAGGAGTAGAATGACAGCACCTGGGGTTTGAACACTCAGTAGCTGCCTGAGAGGAGAGGTGATGTCTGAGCATGTGCGACCAGGACTGAGAAGCTCTCAGCCCTGGTCGTATCTCCTGGAGACAAGCTGTAAACAATGGATCACTAAAGGAGCAGCTAAAACAAAAACGGTGCAGAATTTTTAATAATGATGAATGGTGAAAATGTTTATTATTTAATTTACAAACTTCCCATGTTAATTTTACTTCGTGGCAAAACCCCTTTAAGTGGCCGCACACATTTGCAGATGAACATTGGCAAAACAGTAAGGCCATTAACAATTTTCAATTATTATTGTTATCAATGTTAATGGCTGCACTGTTTTGCCACTATTGACCTGCAACTACTTATCAAATAAATTGCAAACAGTACAGCAAGCCGCATACAGTTCCCTGGCCACATCACGGCCGTGCTGAGGCATGCTATGTATTCCTAAGCTTATATTATAAGGCCACAGACCAGTAGGAATTCCAGAGCTAACCCATTTCTACCACTGAACTTACTTACATTAGGCACATGATAAGAACTTGACCGTGAAGCTATAAATATAATAAATATTATTTTTTTACATTACATGGAGAGTCGGGGCCACTTAACTGGTGAAGGGATTGCAAAAGTATGCACTATAGGAAGAAAGCAAGCTGTCAGAGGCAGTGTGATGTTCTGGTCAATGTTCTGTTGAGAAAACTCATGCACTGGCATTCATATGGATCTTACTTTGCCATAAACCAGCTACCTCAACATTGTTGCAGAGCACTGAATAGCAGTGGTATTCCCTAATGACGGTGGACTCTTCCAATAGGATGATCTGGACTGTTCGGGAATGGTTTGAGAGATGAGATCAAAAACTAGCCTGAGCCATGGAGAGTCCAGTAAAAAATAACCACTACTCAACTTTCCTGAGGCCGCCAATTTTCTCACCGGTCCCCCAGGAAGGAAGTCAGGCATAATGCTCACATGACCTTGCAGCCAATTGTTGGCATCAGTAGTCATACATGTGAACAGAGACTGTTGAGGTCATTAGTTGACTGCATGGCCATGTAACTGATGTGCATGGCATCAATGGTGGGTGAACAATTGTGGACATTAGACCTCTGGTTCTGGAAGAACTGAGTGCTTTTTTTTTAAATCTCAAAATAAATCTTTAAAGGTTTTTTTCAGACTACAATATTAACGCCTAAGATTGACTCAATATTTCATCATTGCAAATGATGGAATAACAACAATTCATTAGGAAGACAATAGCTACCAAGTTCTGTCCACTGCACAAAGGCGGGTGGAAATTTTAATGAGAAGTGTGTGTTGGCTTGTTATAGATTTTGTAATTATTGGAGAATCCATAATCTACAGTAATTGGTTGTCTGATCTCAAAGCTTGGTCAGACATACTCAAAAACTCTGCATCTGTATAATAGACATATTTATCTTACCCTGTGATCTCTCTGGTACAGTACATCAAAGGTGAAAAATCTATGGCTGGGATAAATTTGTGCTTCAAGTTGTCTGTGCTCATGTTACATGTTTCTACGCAGGCAAATAGTCTGGTCTTTGACAAACTGCACATGATATTCAGTAATAGAACATCTAACACCTTCAGGGGAAAATCTGAAGTAGCAAGCAATACAGCGGAAAGCATATATTTTGTAGAATGTGCATGCTGTTATACAGCTTCTTCTGCTTCAATTAGATTTTTAATCCGTCACTATATATACAACTTTAAAATGTACTTTATAACATCTCCAAAAGATCACCTCTTTGAAAAGACCACCTCCTTATTCAGACTAGAATTTGCTTCCAACACTGTACATAAATCCTTTCCCCCCCCCTGTGACGACTCGCTCACATTTGGATGCCGCCCTGCACCATCCTGGGGGTTCCTTAGCTCCTGGATCGCTGTTCTTTGGTAGATCGGAATTAGCACACCAACCTCAGAACACTGTGATTCTCTTTAACCTGGCCTCAGCTAGCTTTATTGAGGCACAGGTTAGACGTACAGCACTACAAATACAACAAAAATGCAAAACAAAAACCCTAGACCTGTCTGGCCACTGACTATACATTTTTAGTAGAACAACCTCTCTACCAATCGCCTCGACCTATCGCCGAGCACCATACACACTTTCCCCACAGTGGGGTCAGACTTCTCTCCAAGTCTCTGTGGTGCAAGAGCCTCTCTCCAGCTCCTCTGCTCACTACTCTCAGGTCACAGACCACGCCTCACAATCACCTGGAGTAGGAGGCCTTTAATAGGTCTTCAGAGACCTACCCAATATCTGGGCTGGAACCCGGGGACCGGGAATGTGGGAACAGCCACCCACCCATCTGCAGCTGGTCCGGGGAAGCCAGCCCATAATGGCTGGATATCTGCCGTACTACATACAGCTGTCAACAGGCTAGTGTTGCTGACAGATAACCACTGGCTCCCCCACCAAGACCAGGCCCTTGGTTGCACATTTCTAGGAGGAATCCGGACATACGCCACCTATTGGCAGCACCATGCGACCGCCTAAGGTTGCTCTGCCACACCCCATAGAAGGATCAAAGCAGTATTTGGAGGCTAAGAGACATTTTAGGGCTTGTCCCCATGGCAGGGTTTTCAGTTGGTTTTCCAAACTTTTTTCGGATTGGAAAACCGTCTGTAAACCGACCTTCAACCTACCTTTTGATTTAAAAAGAAAATCCGCGCAGCAGTCCCATTGCAAGGATTTTCTGGCGAATGGTTTCTAAAAACACCCAGTTTTTGGGCAGAAGATGTACATATCAGTGGTTGATGAGATCGGGCGAATCTGCAAACTGCGGACAAAACTGTCCCCCAAAATCACGTACAAGATGTCAATATACCGGCCGGATTCTGATTAAAGAATTTTAACTTGCCGTGTGGACGCAGCCTTAGCGAGTCTTAGGTGGCATATTTTATATTATCTGTCTAGGGGTTTTGTCACTAACAACATTCATAATCTAACACTGATAGGCTGTTTCAGTGTCTCTCATGGAGTTGTGTGAAGGGGCAATGCACATGGTTGGTGATCAATCCATTTAATTCTTACCATTGACATACTGATGAGGAGGCAAGAGACTCTGATCAGGTCTCTGATATTTATGACCATGGAGGTTCCAGCAATCCACATATATTTCTTATAATAGGAATTGTAAAAGTTGGTTGTTGACCAGAGATTGAGAATACTGTCAACTGTTTTGTTACCTTGTTACCATCTTGGTTATCATGTTACCAGGATCCAAGCTGTTGACTAAATTTGACCCAGATTTCGTTTGGTGGGCTGACTTTTTCTGTAGATCTTTGCAACAGACTAGCGTTTTATCCTACTGGGTTATTGCCCAACAGCGAGACATGGACCTGTTGGCCTATTCATTTCACCATTACCTCCATTCTTCAGGAGCTTGCAAGACTATGTCCTTCATCCAATACTCCTGAGAAGAATTTGACAAAAATTCTGCCAGAAAAAAGTACATCATTTTAGATTTGCCACCTTTAGACTTGCACCACATGTCCCCGGCCCCTCTCCCTAGTAAACACCTAGAAATGTATAAAGCTATTAGTAGCATTTGGTAATGTGTAATACTGTGGTACACTATTAGACAAGCTTCATCACCCAGTCTGTTTGTGGCACGAAGTAGTCGTATGACTCAGAAGGTAGTCATATGGACACACTTAACTTGTTCTGTGCCCTTTAGAGACTTGACACTCTGGGACTGGTACTTATTCTGTGCTATGACACATTCAGTTCAAAAAGTGCTAACAATTTTACCATGTCTTTCATTTTAACATCACTCTTACATCTGCAGTTTCTCCAGTTATTAGGCTATGTCTACACAGCAATGTCAAAATGCCGTCCAAAATCTGACGGCATTTTAACATCACCAGACCACAGTTTTTGGCGCAGTTTTGCGAGAACAAATCCGGCGGAAGATCTGGCAGGTTTGAAAATCTGCCGAAATCTGGCGGATTTCAAAACCAATCAGAAAAAAAACATGCTGTGTAGACTACAGCATGGGTTTTTTATTGCTGTCTATGGGGCAAAGGTTACAGTCGGATTTTCGCCGGATTCTAAATACTGAATCCACCGAAAATCCGACCAATTAACATTGCTGTATGGAAATAGCCTTAGGCTCACTTTTTATTAGCCTCTCTGACTGCAGTACCATTGTAGGTCTACATGTAACTGACAGCATTAGACCCCTGTCTTCCATTTTCTGTACTATTAATATCTAGATTTTTTTTAATATATCAAAGTAACACCGCAGTATTTTGACAACTTTCATATGTATATTATTAACTGGTGACCTGACAGTTATGTGACTTTTGCTTTAATAGCTGTACACAGTATCTAACAAAAGTAAGTACTACCCTCACATTTTTGTAAATATTGTATTATATCTTTCATGGGACAACAATGGAGATATGACACTTTGATACACTGTAAAGTAGTCAGTGTACAGCTTGTATAACACTGCAAACTTGGTGTGCCCTCAAAATAATTCAACACCCAGCCATCAATGCTCAAACTGTTTGCAATGTGAGTACACCCCTAAGTGAAAATGGACAAATTGTGCCCAAAGTATCAATATTTTGTGTGGGCACCATTATTTTCCAGCACTGCCTCAACTCTCTTGGGCATGGAGTTCACTAGAGCTTCACAGGTTGCAGCCACTGGAATCCTCTTCCACTCCTCCATGATAACATCACGGAGCTGGTGGATGTTAAAGACCTTGCACTCCATCACCTTCCGTTTGAGGATGTCCCAAAGATGCTCAATACAGTTTTGGTCTGGAGACATGCTTGGCCAGTCCAGCACCTTTACCCTCATTTTCTTTAGCAATGCAGTGGTCATCTTGGAGGTGTGTTTGGGGGTCATTATCATGTTGGAATACTGCCCTATGGCCTAGTTTCCGAAAGGAAACTGTATGTCACAGTACACAGTCACAGGGGGCATTCATGGTTCCCGGAATGAGCTCTTGCTATCCACAGCTGGCAGTACTCATGCAGCCCCAAACCATGACACGCCCACACTTCTTTTTTTCAGATCCTCAGAGAGTTCTTTGCCATGAGGTGCCATACTGAACTTCCAGTGACCAGTATGAGAGAGTGTTAGAACGATAACACCAAATTTAACACACTTGCTTCCCATTCCCACCTGAGACCTTGTAGCACTAATGAGTCACATGAGACCATGGATGGAAAATAACAAATTGAGCACAATTTGTCCAGGTTCACTTAAGGCTGTACCCCTTGTTGCCAGCGGTTTAGACATTGATAGCTGTATGTTAAGTTATTTTGAGGGCACACCAAGGGCGACATGTCCGAAAAGTGGCGTATCTATGCCAGCTTTAGGCGCAATAAATCAGTGTAAAGTGCACCTGAAGGTCCGATACTTTCTGAAAATTGGCGTCAGGTATACCTTGCATAGATTACTTAA
This sequence comes from Phyllomedusa bahiana, assembly GCA_025379985.1. Classification (NCBI taxonomy): domain Eukaryota; kingdom Metazoa; phylum Chordata; class Amphibia; order Anura; family Hylidae; genus Phyllomedusa; species Phyllomedusa bahiana. Next base: position 118,505 of record JAODAL010002368.1, on the reverse strand, counting down.
TGCGCCTAAAATGTCACATATTATCAAAAAGGGCGCATTGCATCAAAAAAAGGGGCATTGTATCTAAAAAGGGGGCATCGTATCAAAAAAGGGGGCATTGTATCAAAAAAGGGCGCATTGCTCAACACTCGGCACATAGCATATCATTGGTAGTATATGGCATGGATCTATCGGGACTCATTGCCCGACGGGGGCGCATTAAATGTAAGGCGCCTCATTAGGCGCATTTCGTGACAGGGGCACACAGTGCACCATATTTAGGCCATAGTTGCCAACTTTTGAAAATGGAAAAGCAGGAGATCGAAGAGGACGGCGCGCTTAGCGCACCGCGGTAAAAAAAAAATTTGCATGGGCACGCCCATCTTTTTAATGTGCCATGCCCTTTCGAAAAAGCCCCACCCACTCCGCCTAACTGCATAATGGCTTAGGAAGAAAGCCAGGTAGATGCACTTATAGCCAGGTAGTAGCCCCCCCATAACCAGGTAGTGCCCCTTACAGGCAGGTAGATGCCCCCTTGTAGCCGAGTAGATGCCCCCCTTTGTTAGCCAGGTAGATGCCCCATTTAGAAGCCAGGTAGTTGCCCCCTTTAGTAGCCAGGTAGTTGCCCCCCTTTAGTAGCCAGGTAGTTGCCCCCTTTCGAAGGCAGGTAGTTGCCCCCTTTAGAAGCCAGGTAGTTGCCCCATTTGATAGCCAGGTAGATTCCCCCATTGATAGCCAGGTAGATGCCCCCTCTGTAAGCCAGGTAGTTGCCCCCCTCTGTAAGCCAGGTAGAGCCGCTCCCTCTGTAAGCCAAGTAGTTGCCCCCCTCTGTAAGCCAGGTAGTTGCCCCCCTCTGTAAGCCAGGTAGATGCCCCCCTCTGTAAGCTAGGTAGAGCCCCCCTCTGTAACCCTGGTAGGTTCCCCCCTCTGTAAGCCAGGTAGAGCCCCCCTCTGTAAGCCAGGTAGTTGCCCCCCTCTGTAAGCCAGGTAGAGCCCCCCCTGTAGCCAGGTAGTTTGCCCCCACCTCTGTAAGCCAGTAGAGCCCCCCTCTGTAAGCCAGGTAGTTGACCCCCTTTGTAAGCCAGGTAGAGCCCCCCTCTGTAAGCCAGGTAGTTCCCACCCCTCTGTAAGCCAGGGTAGAGCCCCCCGAACAGTAGTTGCCCCCCTCTGTAAGCCAGGTAGAGCCCCCCTCTGTAAGCCAGGTAGTTGCCCCCCTCTGTAAGCCAGGTAGTTGCCCCCCTCTGTAAGCAGGTAGAGCCCCCCTCTGTTATCCAGGTAGTTGCCCCCCTCTGTAAGCCAGGTAGAGCCCCCCTCTGTAAGCCAGGTAGTTTGCCCCCCTCTGTAAGCCAGGTAGTTGCCCCCCTCTGTAAGCCAGGTAGAGCCCCCCTCTGTAAGCCAGGTAGTTGCCCCCCTCTGTAAGCCAGGTAGAGCCCCCCCTATAACTAATAAAAATAAACTAATAAAAGTCACTCACCTCACCAGGCTCCTGCAGCTCCGGCTGATCTCCTCAGCGACACAGGGGAAGTGAGTGCAGCCACGCGTCACTCCCCCTGCACCGCTGATCTGTATGTACGGCGCGGACCGGCCGGCGCTGTACATACAGGGGGAGAAGGGAGGAGGGAAACGATCCCTCCTGCCTCCTCCCTGCACAGCGAGACTCCGGGCGGGTGAAGCGGGCGCAGCGGCCCTTTCACACGCCTGTAGGAGCGGCCCGGCAGCGCCAGAGTAGCGCACTAGCGCTACTCTGTCGCCGCGGCCATTTAAAGAACCCCCGCTGCCTGCTGGCGGTGGGAGGAATGCCAACTCTGCCGGGAGGGCGGGAGGGGACGACCCCAAATAGCGGGACCCCCCCGCCAAAAACGGGAGAGTTGGCAGGTATGATTTAGGCGCATTACAAAGTGCCGTTCCCGGCGTATAATGCGCCTAGTTTTGGTGTACGACAGTTCGTTTACAACAAGAATATGGCATAAAAAGTGGGTTTGCTACAAAATAGAACAAAAAACTGGCGTTGGCATGTTGGGACATGTCGCCCCAAATTTATACTGATAGGGTGCTTTCACACAGTGTGTTTTTGGTGCGTTGTTGATGCCTTTTTTTGTGCAGGAAGGAACAGCAATTAATTCTGTACATTGCTTCACAAAAATCACGGCAAAAATCATGATTTTACCGCAATTTTTTTGCAGCAATGTACAACATTACTTGCTGTGCCTTCCTGCACAAAAAACGCATAAAAACGCACTGTGAGAAAGCACCCTTATACAAGTTGTACACTGACTACTTTACATTGTATCAGTGTCAGATCTCCAGTGTTGTCCCATGAAAAGATATAATATTAACAAAAATGTGAGTGGTGTATTCACTTTTGTAAGATACTGTATGTATCATACATCAGCACCTCTATACCTATTGTTGACTAGTCTTTGTATATCCTTTCTGATGGTGTTGTTCTGCATGTTTCTCGCAATGTTGTTCTCAGTGTGACCTACTACTAGCATTGTACATGTTTTGGTTTAAGGTCTAGAGAACTTGGATTTATTAGATTATCCATAGAAAGTGATTCTTTTTGCATGCAGAATATGTTAAAGAACAAATGAACGACAAATAAAAACGCTTCCAAGTAACTGCAACTTTTCTGCACAAAACATATGGTACCTGAATTCCATTATATTAACCCCTGCTGTCTCCATATCAAATTCTTCAGTACTCTATGAGTGGCTGTCTGTCATTATTCCCAGTGTCAGCATCATACTAATTGACAGCTAATGCAGCGCTCTGAAACACTCATATCTTCCAAATACGCTTATTATAAATGGCTAGCATTTAAACTTTTTTTCACACATTATAGCACTGTCATCTTTGATTTCAGATGGACACTTACATGAAGCTTATTCTTGCTTTATCAAGTATAGTTATATTCTGGTAAAAGATAATATTGAATTTCGTAGTCTCATTTAGTGCTTTAGTAATATACAGTACATATATAACGCTTTCCAGCGGAATAGCTTAGAGTTGCCTACTCTTATTGTCACAAGTCAACAGTGGCTAATAAGAAAGAGCATGAATACTCCTAAAAATAAAAAAGTAAATCTCTCCTAGTACTTTGAGCCTAAATCAAATCAGTATCTATCATTGTCATTTCAGAATAAAAAATATTTTAAATTAAACCCGGCGTTTGTCACTGTCACTCTTCCTACTGAATTATTTCTACAAGTGTGAAGATCAAGTTGAGTGATCCATCATATTATACAATTCTGGTAATGTGTATGAAGGGTCAGATTTGCCCACCAAAGAACTAGCAGATCCTCCAGTGGGCCCAAGCTCTGACACAATAATAAACCCCTAGCACTGTATATTAAAGTCCAAGCAGAAGACAACCTTATTTAGAGCTGACTTTAGATCCAATCATCAAATATCCTATTAAACCATGCATATAGAGGCACTAAAGTGGGATGAAAAATGTACCTAACAGTTGCCATGCTTATGTCTTACATAAATGGAGGATGGGCCTTCAGAATAGTTTTTTTCTTGTGGGCTCAAGATACTTAAGTTTGACACTGTGTGTATGGGTGTCAGAAACCCTCTTCCACTACATCAAAAGTTCCAAAACTTATTTGGCCTACTGCCCAAAATTAACCACTGTCCCTCTGGAACTACTTTCTTCTATACAGGAGCTACACATAGCCCTCCCCAAATGGAAAGTCCCCTTGCTGTGTATAATATGATCTTCCATTCAGAGAGGACGTTGAGCAGCTCAGATAGTAGTAGATTCTCCAACCTCCTGAAAAGTGTGCAAAAATCAGTAACTACTTAGACTTCAGTACTGTAGGAGCCACTACACACCTCTGCTAAAAGAGTAGGAGCTGACCACACACCTCTACTAAAAGAGCAGGAGCCAACAACCAGGAGCCAGAGCCACCCACAGAGCAAGAGCTGACCATGGACCTCCACTAAGAGCGGAAGTCACCTACCAGGAGCAAGAGCCACACACAGTGCAGGAGCTGACCATGGACCTCCACTAAGAGAACAGAAGCCACCCACCAGAAGCCACACACAGTCCAGGAGGCGATCAGTCACCCCTGCTAATAGAGCAGAAGCCACCCACCAGAGCAGGAAGGGATATCTTTAGTAGACTATCATCACTTTCCGTCCTGTAAACATTATAGGAAAGAAGGCGAAGGAAGCATATTTTTTTAATTACAAGAATTCTAATAAATACTTCTCAAAACATAATGAGCTAAATGGGCAAAAAATTACATGAGTTGGACAAGATCTTTATCTCTATGTTACGCAACATATGAAACATGTGGGAATGTTTATTCAAAATGCTTTATGCTTTTGACCCAAAATGTTAGGAAGCACTGCCCTTCATTATAAGAGGAGCATGTCCATTGGTCTTCAGCGCTGGATTACCAACAGCCCAAAGAAGTTCATGGATCCAAACAATATCTACATATGCCTCTATTTCATTAAACATTTTTTCCTGTTAGATTCAATATAAATTTAACAAAAATAAAAGTCATTTTTGCCATTTCATACCATTTTGCGGATGCAATTTCCCGTAGATGTAGTACTAGTCGATAATATCTCTAGCTTACAGTATCTATTGGCATCTTTTGGTGACATGAACAGATGTCTGCCACACAGTCTCCTGTACAGAGAGATATTCTAATGTGGTTTTTGAGGTAGAATAATCCTGGGCTACAAAGTACTGTTTCTATAATTTTAACGTTTACTAGCATTTTGGCCAGATACCAGTTAGTAACATATAGTTAAGGTGACTTCACCCAAGATAATGGTTATGTACTTCTAGCTTCTCATGGCTAATAATAGATATAAGTCTTTGACTATAGCCTTAAAAATGTTTTGCAGGGCAATGACAGCCGTGAAAAACAAAGGTGTGCTCCAGTGACAGTAGTTTTGCCTGCGATTTAACCAAAAATGACAAACTGAGGTTGCATTTACATGGTGATTGGAGAATCCTTATTCAGTGTCAGACTGGGGTACCTGAGACGCCCACCAGCAGAGTTGATTCTTCTGTAGTGAATTTAATTCTTGGGGCTCACCACTGGAGTTGATTCTTGTGGCCCACCAATGGAGTTGATTCCTGGGGCCAACAAGTGGAGTTAATTTTTGGGGCCCACCAATAGAGTTGATTCTTGTGGCCCACCAATTAAGTTAATTTCTGGGACCAACCAGTGAAGTTGATCCTTGGGGCCCACTCTACAGCTGCTGTAAATTACTGCATATACTGCATATGCCTCTTGTTTTCAGCCTCTTTCTCTACTTTTCTCTCTGAAAAACACCCTCAGGCCTGCCCCCCCATTGGGGGTTGTTCCTGCTCCACTGCTGGCCAGTCCAAGCCTTTCCCTATTCATTCCGAAAAGATGACATACAAGATGATGAAACCAACAGACCCCACCATAAGTCAAAGGGGTCCATTGGGCACTGGTAGGGTACGACCACACGGCAATGGTTTTCAGTCTGTTTTGCAGACAGTTTTTGGATCTGAAAACCGTCTGAAAATTGACTGTCAACCATTCCCATAGACTTAACTAGAAAATCTACACTGCACGGTTTTTCTACTGGGTGGATTTTCACACCGTCAGCGTACCGAAAAACATGGAACGTGCACAATCTTCAGCTCGGTTTTTAGCTGGAAAGTGTGGTATTCAATGGTTAAGTCTGCAAACCGCAGAAAGAACTGTCCACTAAAACCATTCAAAAGACGATACAATACCAGCCAGATTCTTAAACACAAGCCGACCAGCATTTTACAACTGTCGTGTGGTCGTAGCCTTAGTGTTCATCATTTTTGATTTCTGCACCTATGATAGAACTGAAAATAGAATTGATGATGCAGTTGCTAACTCAGCCAGATAACTGTCGCGTGTAAATTGACAAAATGAAGAGGTGTTACATTTTTTTTTACATTTGCTGTGGCCCTGATGGCAACATCTATCGCTGTCATCAAAGCTTGTGATCTATGAGGAGATCCATTATGAGATATGGCATTGGTTTATTTTGCTACAGTGAGATCATAGTTTCTTTTAGGCTATGTCTCCACAGCACACAAAAATGATTGTTTTTCAGCGTTTTTCGTTTTCTAAAAATGCTGAAAAACGACTGAAAGGAGGTTCCATAGACTTAAATAGTAAAAACATTCTGTAGTCTGCACAGAATGTTTTTCTGCTCGTTTTTGCTGCTGGTTGTTTTTTGAAACACGTTGCAAAAAACAGCAGGGCAGGGCAGAAAAATTACTACTGGAGTCTATGTAAAGTGCTTTTTGGTGCATTTTTTGCAGGAATCCATAGCAATTATAATGCTTTGCATTTCTGCAAAAAAAAAGCGTGTAAAGTGCCAAAAGTGTTCAAAACAACACAAAACGCACAAAGAAAATGTACTTTTTTGTCAGAACACGTTCAGCCAGGCAGCCTTCCGTTCGCATGGTGCAACGCCCGGCAAGGGTTAAACCATCTGAGCTGGGTCCACACCCGGGAAGAGGTGCTGCTCGGGAGCTCAGGAGTGACAGCTCTGCAGCTTCTGCCAACAAGGGGTGTGTCGCTCAGAGGGCCCGGACGCCGCACCAATCAGCTGCAGGAGCGGTGTCCGGGAAAACCTTTTAAACTGGCTCAGACCTCTCAGGCATTGCCTGTGAAAGGGTTCCCCTGTGTTTTTCCCCTGCATTTATTATTATTGTCTTCCTAGTTTTTGACTTTGGCTTGTTTCTTGACCTCGATCTTATCCTCCGTTTGGTACCGCATGACCGCTAGTGTTTGACCCTCGGCTTGTTCTCCATTTCTCTTCTGTTTCCCGTTTTTGGCTTTGGCGTTACCGACCGTTAGCGACCCGGACTGTTGACTTCGCGTTTCCCTGACGGCCCTGCACGTAGTAGCGTAGGGCTCGTCGTCCAGTTGGGGTCTGCCACCTAGGGCAGCACCCAAGTAGGCAGGGACAGTGGGCTGGGTGGCAGTCAGGGCACACTGCACCTCCTCTGACGTGACAGTTTTAAGGATTTTCAGTGTGTTTTGTCCAATGCCTTACAATTGTTTCATCATTGCACATCATTTCTGTATATAATTTTGTTCTATTATGTTTATTGGGATGTCGGTCTCATCGTAGATCACAGCTTTATCGGCAGACCCATCTTATTAGAAGTCAATGGGGTGTCCAACCAAGCTCCTCTTCGTTTATCTCACAAAGATGCAGCTGGCAACTTTAGTGAAACCTGTTAAAGATGTAGTCATGTTATTTTCACATTATTGCACCATCCAGTTGGTTAATAGAAGAAAAATACTGCTTGCAGATAGAAGGCAGCAGTTGTTGTATTAACTCCCCAGGATACTCAGCCTCTTCTGCAGATGCCTGCTGAGCAGAAGACAATCATCAGTGGATGTGATTCCCTATCCTAGTTGTGACATTCACAGCAGACTTCACGACATTAGTATGGATGGGTGACAGTTCCAGTACAGTGTATATAAAATTTCTTCTAAGCAAATGACTTTATCCCTGATGTACTCAGCTAGGCCGAAGTTAATTGAATAATGATAATATAATTATTCCTCTCTTCCTTAAAGGCTAAAACAGCTGAAATGCTTCTAAACTGTAATATATAATTACCAGGGTCTTTGGAAAAGCAGCCTACTGTATCATTTTTTTTTTTATAATTCAAAGGAAAATCCTTTAAAAACCTCCTTAGTGGCGGAAAAGGAAGCATTGCTTGATGGATTGCTTGCTAATATAATAACTTTCCCCAGGAGAGTTCTGATTTAAATAATAACCATATGGAGCATGTGTGCTAATGTGTAATATATCACTTTAGTAATGGCTTTTTTGCCAAGTCATGTCCCGTCTGGCCAGAAGAGATGCACAGATCTGTGTGAGCTCAGTAATGTTGATCTTATGTCCACTTGCTAGATAGGAAAGCTTCATAGTTTTATGCATCCTTGGTGGCTAAGAAAGACGCATGAATGGTCTAAGTGGGAAACAGCAGAAAATGCTGCCTGTAGCCTGAGGAGATTACACGGAGGCCAAATTACAGTGAAAGCAGCACGCACAGCCGTCTGCTATGGACTGTCAGTCTCTGGAGAACGATGCGCTGCCAGAACTTTCTACCACATAGAGCTTGAGTTCATATCATGAGTCTTGACAGTTGGCGTGGGTCTGTCGGAACAAAAGGCATCTCAGAGTAATTAACATTTTATTGGATGGAATAAGGCATACAGAATAGTAAATGTAAGGTGATGGTGCCCACTCATTTTACTAACAGTGCAGGGGCAGTATAATGGTTGATGTTATATTATTGTTCAAGAATGTTTTATTCCTAAAGTGCTATACAAAAATACTGACAAAGAAAATGTAAAAATGATATTTCAGTAAAGATATGTCTAGAAATGTTCAATATGGCACTGCTGTATTGTGATTATAATGAGTAGTAAGAATTTTTGATTGCGTCATAAGTTTTTTTTTTCTGCCATTATTTCAGGTCCTATAGAGAAGCCAATGGCGTTTAAACAAAAGTGTTACTTATCTAAAAATAGTCACCAGAAAACAATGTAATACCAGAAATGCAGCACAAAGCAAAATGTTTTGCCACGATCTTATGTTGATGTGTGATCCTCCAAAATGGGTATTTAATCACTTTTCTAAATATATGTGATTCAAAAAAGTGAAGCCTGTGAGAGCTACAGCCTTCCTTATATGCCCTTAGTTTCCTGACTGTTTACATTAGATACGACCAGGAGCTGACAGAAGCTGATCTGACCACAATTGCGTTGTTTGCACTTCTTATCTGATGGCATCACACGTGAACGAGCTTTGAAGGTACTGGGGAGAAAAGATCCTGTGTCTGCTGTATAGAGAATCCACTGGTTGTAATGTAATTATCTGAGTAAACATGCAGACGCTCCCTGGCTGCTCAGCCCTCCTACCTCCCCCTGCATCAGTTCGTGAACAAATGAAAGAACGCTGCCTGCTCAGAGCTCATCTTCTCTCCTGAGCAGATAAGAGGGAGATAACAAAACCCGTAGAGCTTGTGCACAATGCAGTTATGCTCTGTGGATTAGCCAACAATGTTTGTTCAATTACAGAGACTGAATATCAGGAGCGTGCATGGGAGGTGGAGTGATGACATCACAGAGGAGGTACTTGTTTTTTTAAACACAGAAACACAACGCCCCTTTTTTCAAGCCTCAAGAGGGGAGTATCAGCCTGTTAGGTAAAGAACTAATTTCTTGGCAAAACACCTTTAAAGGGGTTGTCTCACTACAAAGATTAGTTTTCAACATGTAAGGGGCGGTAAATTAACATGTTTTCCAGGAGATAAGAGAGATTTTATCTGCTCTGAGTGCACACAGGTTTCTCTGGTTGCCATAAGACAGATTAGACAGAGATCAGGGAGTGATGTCACCAGGGCGGACAGCATCTTGAGAATAGAGTATGTTATTGCTACCAATCAAAGGAGATTATTTTTGATTGTTTTGAGCTCTGTAGCTCTCTGCACTACAGATTACATCTCCTACAGTCATGTAAGTGCAATTAGGTTAAGAGGGAATACAAAGCTGAGAAGCTCATCACTGCTATAGAACCACCCACAGCCTAACCTGGAAGAGTGAGAAAGTATGAATGTAAAGCTGCCTGTGGCTCTGTGAAACAACATAGTGAGCCAACCACTTTAATGTTTCAGTTTAGACTTTTATGCAATATCTGGCCACAACACTATTGGACAAAAAAACTGCAAGAAATAACACCACGATAAAATGGGCATTTTCCCAGAAATTGCTTTATGCAAAACAACACATTCTAAGGGCGACATGTCGCAATAAGAATGCGCCATTGATTTAGGGTTTTTTGCACCAAAAAACTGTTGACACCGCAAGTCTCTATATAAATTTATCGTAATATACCAAAACTAGGCGCATTATACGCCAGACGCAACACATTTGAATGCACCTACAGTAGGCGCATTAAATAAGCTAGCAATGATATGCTATGCGCCAAAATCATGCAATGCGCCTAGAGAGGTGCATCAATTTTACAATGCAAGGTATACCAGACGGCAGATTTTTGACAGGTTCATACATTCAGGTGCAATTTACACTGATTTAACGCACCTTAAAACTGGCGTGGTGGCGCCTATTTTTGGACATGTCGCCCTAAATGTTTTATTGATTGCTAAAAAATGACCTTGCTAATTACGTTTGACTGGTCACTGGTATCTTGCTTTTTTACCTGCTTATTCAGGAGGTTTCTAATTTATCAGTGAATAAATTAATGAGCCAAATAGTTCTGGGAAAGAGCCAAGTCTCTGATGCCAAGGGATGATACAATGTAAAGCAGGGAGTGATCGATGGTGTTGAAGGCATGGCATGAGGCTTTGACTGTTAGTTAATCATTGGTGACTTTAGAGAAGGTAGTTTCTGTAGAGTGTTGGGGTCTCAAGCAGTATTGAAAAGTAGGTTGGATGAGAGATTGGAGGATGATTTAAGATAGACATGTTGTTCGAAGAGTCTTAAGGCAAAGAAGACAAAGAAGATGGGTGAAGAATGGGTGAAATATTTGCGCTATTGTTTATACAATGCAATAGGCTGTATAAATGATTATACCCCCTAGTCATCAAGCTCCTTAGGGGACTTAGTGTTAAAAAAATAATGTTTTAAAGTATAAAAAAAACAAAAATATTATAAGTTCAAATCACGCCCCATTTTCCAAATAAAAAATATAAAATAATAAAAAGTTACACATAATTGGTATCACCACATCTGTAAAAGTCTGATATATCAAAATGATAATTGTTTATCCCTTGTGCTGAACACCAGGAAGAAAAAAAATTCCAAACGCCAAAACTGCATTTTTTTGATCATTTCACGTCATCTAAAATTTGGAATAAAAGTGATCAAAAAAGTCCCACATATTCCAAACTGATACCAGTGAAAAATACATTTCAGCCTGCAAAAAATTCACCCTCACTCAGGTCTATAGGTAGAAGTCCAAAAAAGTTATTGGTCGCAGGAAATGTTTGGTTTTTTTTACGGTACCAAAACATAACGAAAACCCTACATCTGTAGAATAGAGATAACACATCATTTATACCGAAGATCGAAAGACGTAAAAGCATAACCTCCGCAAACATGGCACAAATAAGTTTTTTCACATTTTGCTCCACTTAGAATTTTTTATTTATATCCCAGTATATTCTATGGTACAGTGAATGACACTGTTAAAAAATACATATTGTCCTGCAAAATAAATGTCCTCATGTGTCGATATGGAGGAAAAAATAAAAAAGTTATGACTCTGGGAACGCGGGGAAGGAACGTGATAAAAATAAAATAGGCTGCAATGGGAAGAAAGAATGGAAGATATCAGGAGTTAGTGACAGTTAAAAGAGATGGGTTAGAGCTGGGACTTCCGACCACAGATTTTGAGTTGAGAAGTGCTTGTTAGCATGTATAAAATATTCCTTGAAGTGGGTTTTCTTCTTGTGGCACTCTGCAACCTTGAAAGCTTGCCACAGTTTGTTTGTCTGGTTCATGTACCAGCAGTGTCGCACTGGGATGCCTAAGGCCCACAGGTGGAGTTGACTTTAGGGGCCCACCCTACAGTTACTGTAAATGACTACATACCTTCTATACTCTGCATCTTGTTTTTTGCCTCTCCCGAGGATGTAAATGCAGCTAATAAAACATCTCCAGGTCTACCATATTCAGGGCCCCACCAAACCCCCATAGTACTTCCCATGGTGCTAAAATAGAAAATAAACCCATGGAAGGGGAGCACTGGAGCTCTGACAGTGCTGGAACATTGGTGATGGGAGAGGTAAGTATGAGTTCATTTTCTACTTTAACACAGTGGTAGGTAGTGGTGAGGTTAAAAGACTTGGAACCCCATTTAAGGATTCATAAAAGGGTTGCTAGCTTTTGGATTCTGGAAGCTAGATTGTGGTCAAAAGAGCAAAGAGGAGTTTAAGTCGTTTTAATGAAAAGAGGTAGGTAAAAACAAGGTCTAGTGTGTGTTCTTTATTTCTGAGTGGCTTCAGAGGACAATTGTAAGTAGCTGAAGGAGAAAGGCAGTAAAAATAATTTGGTGGCAGCTGAATGGCAGATGTCAGTAGGGACGTTTTAGTCACCAGTGAGGATGATGGGAAGTCAACTGAAAGGAAATGCAGGAGCCAGGTAGTTAAGAGGTTGAATTAGGAGGTGTCAGGGCCTGTTGATCTGTAGATGATGACCACTTAGAGCAGTGTTTCTCAACTCCAGTCCTCAAGACCCACTAACAGGTCAAGTTTTCAGGATCTCCCACAGAATGTACTGTACTGACCATAATTATATCACCTGTGACAGGATCTCCCACAGAATGCGTGGACAATAATTACATCACCTGTGCAATACTGAGGAAATCCTGAAAACTTGGCCTGTTGGTGGGTCTTGAGGACTGGAGTTGAGAAACACTGACTTAGGGGTTGGAAGATGAGTAGATGTGGAAGAAATGTATAAGAATAAAAGTAAAGTAAGGATGAAGAAACAGTTATCTGACACCTGTGGAATTGATTTTGGGGACCCACCCTACAGCTATTATCTATGCCTCTTATACTTTGCCTCTTGCTTTTTGCCTCTTTCTCTCTGCCTCTCCCGACAATGTATATGCAGTTTAAAAGAAACTCCAGGTCTGTCATGCCCAGGGGCCCACCGAGGTCTCCCCTGTTTCATTGTGGGCCAGTCGTAGCCTGCTGAAACTTCCAGATTTTGTTGTTTTTATTACACGCAGGACATATTATCATTGAGGCCTAATTAGTTATTTGTAAATCAACCAAGAAAAAATAAACTCTAATGACAAGAGTCAACTACAAATTGAGATGTCTTCTCCTGGGGATGAGTTAGGCATTCTGGTGTACCAGTCCTATCCTGATTCATGGCTGCATGCAGATAAATAATGCAGCCTTAATTTCTGTAAAAGTAAGGGTATGTTTACAGGGTGTTTGTTAAATAAATTTTTGGGTACGTTTTATGTACCAAAAAAACGGACCCCAAAACAAATTTAACAATGTTCCAGTGTGATTACATTGATTTCAATATAAAACATGTATCAACGTTTAGACAATACGTGTTTTACATACATTTTTGCATTGCGTGAAATGGATGCATTCAAAGAATTGACACGTCAATTCTTGATCCGTTTTACATATTGAAAGCCCATGGAAACAATAGGGATACATTCTTGCAGTCCGGAAAATCTATAAAAAAATGTACCACACTTTTTGGTACGTTTTTGGAAACATTTAACGCAATACGATTTACTTATTGCAAAAACATATCCAAGACGCCGTGTGAACATACCCTAAGAAATCCCTCTAGGGAAACACTTGGAAGGGTGAGGTGTCAACCTAGCATTTCCATAGAAACTAGAGGGTTGTCTGCCTCATATGCGTGCTCGTGCAGTGAGCTCTCTGTTGTGCCCACAACTTATTGTAGTACCATGCAAGCCTGAGTCTTAAAATGTACAGTATTGGATATGGTTACAAAAAAATGTCTATAGTTATGATTGTTTCTCCCACATCAAATAATTGGAATTGGTTCCGAATTTCTTATGCAGTCTGTTTTATTTGATACAGTTTAAGCAATTTTTCATTGGAAATGCTTTGAACATCTGAGAAAAAATATCTCTGCATGCGTGCTGCTCCAAGGCTGTTATAATTAAGAGATGTTGCAAAGTTCAAGTAATTGGGGTATATGTTTGTGTCTCTGCCTAGTTTGAGATAAAACAGCCAAGTACTGTATGTTCTCCATCTGTTTGCATATTCCCGCATAGTGGTGACAGGTAGCAGCATAACTGTAAGGAGTGCAGATGGTGCAGATGCACACACCATCTACTGCCGAGGGGGGCCAATAGCTCCTCTACAATGTAGGTGGTGGATCTTGTTATACATTTTTTATGCAGGGAGATTCAAGTTAGGCCTCTGGTGGAACACAACGACAACATCATACATGCACAATGTACACAGTGATAGGAACACTATTTGTTCAAATGTTTAAATCATTTGCTACATCCTAGGTTTTATTCCACCAGTTTTTCTTGCTTTATTATCTCTTCCACCTTTTAGGGTACAAATCTTCAATTGTTTCATGATGTTTTAATAGCAAATTGTTCTTGAAGGACAAAGACATAAACATATCTCAATAATTCTTACAATGATGTGAGATTTTTGCCAGAAAACATGTCTTCAAATGGGAGCTTTTATGAAAAAAAGGATTTGTCCCCTTGGATTTATTTCCAGGCACAGCCATGTGAGTTCCTGGACTTTCTGGAGATGCACCAGTCTCTTCATCACGTTCAGCCCCCCCCCTCTTTCTGAATGCATGTTGGATTTGTGCATTTTCTTTGGTATTATTCTCTTTCGTTGTACGCATGAATGCTTTGTGCTCTTAGCAAGTGCAGCTAATGAAAAATTAACTTGCCTCCCATTTCATGTAAGTGGTCTTTGCAGGAAGTGAGGAGGTGGTGGTGGGGGCTGAAAGATAAAAGGATCACTGGAGACATATTTTGTCCTAATGTCTGCACATAATTACTGTTTTTATGTCTCAGACTGATAGCAATGACATTTACAATTAGAAGGCTAAACCTGTTTCAAAATTGGGAATATTAGGAAATATTATATGAGATATGGTGGTAACAATTAATTCAGTTTTGTTGTCTCTGAATTAAAACCCCGCAGAAATGGTGTGGGGACATATGATTTTTATTTCAGGATAAACTATAGTGTTTATATGTATGAACAGCACAGTATGGGCCACATGTATGAAACTGTTTAGTAACCTATGGGCAAAAAAGTAAGTTTTAGACCTAAACAGTTTTCATACATGTGGCCCTATGTGTACACATTGGGGGAGCTGTATCAAAACTAGTGCAGGGAAAAAAGTAGGGAAGTTGTCCATAACAACCAAATATGTTACTACCTTTCATGTCCCTGAAACAATATTGCTATGTACATCTACTCCACTTATTTCTTTGCACCAGCATGGATAATCTTTGCTAATACAACCTTAAAGGGGTTGTCTCGCTACAAAGAATAGCTTTCAAATTGTAGGGAACACAAAATAAAGACATTTTCCAAATATATTGCTTTGTTCCTCTGTTTTCAGTTCCCTGGCTATTTCAGTTCCCTCAGTAACTGACCTGTAAACAATTCTCCCCCTGCTGTTTGTTCAATAAGATAACAGTGAGTGAAGTCATCACACAGGTCAAAGCAGTGTCCTGTGCTGCTGAGCAGTAAAAAGCTTGATTTATGTAAAATAAACAGAACTGTAATTAGGGCTTTTGTTTTGGGGATCAGATAAGAAGTCCTGTTAGTAGTTTGAGAAGCTAATCTGATCTAATTAGCATCTGAAAGCACAGCAGGGCACAGAGCTGTACAAGCATGGAGCTTATGCAAATGAGTCAGTCTGAACCAGGAAGTGACAGAGTATTTCATTCATGCATTTTCTGAAACTCTGAAGGGAGACAACTCCTTTAACACTATAACACATGCTTACTTAACAAGCTCAGCTCTGCTACTTTTGTACAAACAGCATATTTTGCTTACTACATAAAAATGAGACCATCTGTGCAGACACTATCATATGAAGCCAAATCATTTTTTTGCAAGCCAAGAATTTTGCTGTTTCATGAATAATATAAGTAAATGACTGTACTTAGGTGGTGTGTGCAGACCTGTGGCTAATTTAGAACCAAACATACTATGACAGGATGACCAGTTTTTTCTCCAAACCAAGCATCACAATTACTAATGAGTGTGCATGGTTGTCTCCTAGAGAATACTACCCCCAGAAACCTTGCTAGACTTGAATGGACTTTATAATGTAATTTTGTATTAGTGCTACGTTATTCTTCATACTTGAATAAAGTCTGCACCAAACATATTAAAAAAATAAATGTTATGTAAATTCAGAACAAAATATAAATTAAGTTTAATTTTAAACACTTTGTTGTCTGTTCTCTTTATTGCTGTTCCACATAACTCAATATAATTCGGTTTTTGACTATTTTGAACCCATATATTGCGTTTCTCTGTAACTCTTCCAGTATTAGTACTGTGTTATTTAGTATAAAATAGGGTTGTTACAACATATGCAAGTTTATTTTGATAGTGTAACTGTTGGCTGAGCTTATTCAGCAACATCTGGAGTGTTGGAGGCTGCTGATTCATAATGCAGATCAGTTAAATATTCTTCAGAAATGACAAATTATTTTGGTTCTCAAAACTTTTTTTCCAGCAGCACTCCCTAAAAAATACATCGCAACAACAATTTTTGTGAAATGTTAACATATCCGTGACAGTAGGTTGAACATCATCTACGAAGGTTTGCCAACTGTAACGGACGTGGTAGTGGATCCTCTGGAGCACCGCAAGCGATGGTGTAAGCCACACCAGGGAGCAGAGTCTAAGTAGGTCCGGTTTTCACCAGAACCCGCCGCAAAGAGGGATGGACTTACTGCGGCGGATTGCTACCAGGTCGCTACCCCTAACGTGACTTGCTTGTGGTGGCAGCCGAGGTGTTGCGCGGTACAGAATCGTGAAGCAGGCTCGTAGTCGGGGACAGGCAGAAGGTCAGGACAGGCGGCAGTGGTTCATAGTCGGGGACAGGCAGGGACAGGACAGGTGGCAATGGTTCGTGGTCGAGGGACGGAGGCAGAAGGTACAGTACACAGCAGACAAGATACTCAGAAACGCTTCCTCTCTAGGCATAGGGCACTATCGATTCGGCAAGGTGCTAAGGAAGGGGCAGAGCTTAAATAGGGTCAGTGCCCGGTGAGACCAGTCACCGGCGCGCTGTCCCTTTAAATTTGCCTCTACTTGCCGGGACGGAAACAGGAGCGTGGCGAGGTAAATGGGACTCAGAGCTGCAGCGGTGCGGGTGTGCCTGCGACCCGACATGGGGGTCGCAGTGACACCCATAACACCAACCTCATTTAATTATGTAATATTTCTGTTTATAAACTTATAAAACATCTGGCAGGCCTCCATAGACAGTGGATTATTACCTGGTCTCTGCAAAAAGCAACAACTTTTTGCCCCAAGAGAGGCAAGAAAGACCCAATGCTTGTACCCCATTACTTTTAGGAAAAAAGAGCAGCATGACATTCTGAATGGTGCATACCCTTTGTTTGCTTACAGAGCAGAGCTCATGGAAGTGGGGGTCAATGTTTTAAGGGGTATCTCTATATCATAAAACAATGGCATATTGCTATGGTATATCATCATTTTGTCAAGGGAACCCACCAATCTGGCATATGAAGGGGTCACATTTCTGATACAGTGCTTTGAGTTCTTAGCTTTTTCTGCTTGCACAGCGGTGCCCAGCACACCAGCTGCAGCATGGCTCTATTCAAGTAGATGAGATCGGCTGCAGTTTTCTAACCAGCCAAAGGAAAAAAAAGGAGAAATGGGCCGTCTCATTTTCATAGAGGTCAGACCCCAACAGTCATAAAGTGACGGCATTTTCAAGTGATATGTCGTTCTGATCATCCACTGAAAACCAGGAGGTGCCCATCCTGACCCTGTGCCACTCTTCTCAAATGTTTGTCTGATCTGCTTCTATAGTATTGTATGTATGTCCTTGGGTTTGGTTGACTTTAAAGGGGTTGTCTCACTACAAAGATTAGCTTTCAACATGTTGGGATCACTAAATGAAGACGTTTTCCAAATATATTTCGTCATTTATTTAATCTAGACTAAAACAGAGAAGTCTGAATACATGGAGCTCATATGCTTATTACAGACAGCATGACCAGGAAGTCAAAGCAACATTATTTCATTCATGCATCCTATGAAACTTTGAGATGAGACAACCCTTTTAATCACTTATGTGTGGCTAGCTTTAGACCAGTGCATAATAATGAGTTCTGGGCTCTTTAGAATAGCACTTTCAGTCTCCATTCTTTTGAAACAAGTTTAACATTTTGGGATGAGAGACTGAACATATACATATCACATATATTTTAATATTTCACTGATTCATGATCACTTTTTAATCTGAACAATTCTAGTTAGATTATATACGCATATTATATATATTAAGGCAGTACTGGCAATATTCCTGTCAGGGGCCCTGATGAAATATAAAAAAGAGGCCCATTGATATGGTACAAGATAGGAACTGGAAATAGGTGGTGGGCCTAGATGCTTAGACTGTATAGGGCCATTCTTATGACACCCCTGTATATTTTACCCACATGAATCAAAGTTATGGTGGGGACTTCTGTCCTTCGTTTCTTTGTTACAGATTGTTACAGATTCTTTGTTAGATCCTATTTCACATTGCAAATGGATATTGTACAATTAGCAACATAGTCCTTATAATAATTTAAGTTCTCTTTATATCTGTTTCAAGGCTCAAATTGGCCCACAGGGGAGCAGGGAAAACCCAAGATGGGCCACTGGGGTATGGTGAATCCCTAGATAAAAGTGGGCCTCCTATCGGTGGGCCACCAATAGCAGGCCTAGGGACGATTTTTTTTTTTTTACGTAGTAAGGTAGAGAAAGAGAGGCAGAAAGCAAGAGGCATGCACACTATGTGCATTTATGTACAGAAGCTGTAGGGTGGGCCCCAAGAATCAACTTCACTGGTGGAACCCAAGAATCAACTCCAGTGGTGGACCCAAAGGGCATGTTCACACGGCTTATTTCTGGATGTATTTACGAGCGTATTGACGCCCGCAAGTATGTTCCGAAATACGTCTAAAATAATTGATTAAGAATTGATTTCAATGTAAAATACTCCTCGTCGTTCACACGAGGCGTATTTTCAAGCCGTATTTTCGCTGCGTACTCGCGGCCTCAATACGATTGTAAAATAAAGTCCAAAGAATCAGCTCCAGTGGTCTGTCCCATATACTCCAATCTGACACTGTCTGTGTCATGACACTTGTTATAAACAGGAACCAAAGGGCAGTGCCAGATTCATTGTGTGCCAGACACCAACGTCCTCTGTCGGGCCCCAGTGACTTATAATAGACTGGATTGGGTTCATTGGAGTTGTTAGCACTGGATGCAGTTTTGTTTTTACTTTTCAATATGATAGAATCTGTGATAGAGGCTTTGAGACAGATATGAATATAGCCATATCTTTCTATAGCTACCTATTTAGTAATCTAACTTTGTTTTGTCCACATTATCACTGCATAGGGACAAGGACTGAGACTCTCCCTCTTTATATAAACCTCTTTTTCCTTTAAAGGACCAGATTGAACAGGTGGACCCACGAGGACGGACCCCCCTGCATCTTGCTACCACATTAGGACACCTGGAGTGTGCCAAAATACTGCTAAATCATGGTGCAGATGTCAGCAAGGAGAACCGCAGTGGATGGACCGGTAAGTGGCAATATACAAGGTTACTAAAAAAGGATAAGCTAATTTAGCCTATTTTGTCAGAGAAATGTTGGCTTATTGATTGTCATGACAACATTAACCTCTCTCAGAACATTCTCCGCACAGATGTTTCTTGCTCTTTATCAAAATAAAAACCAGGACACTTTCCATTGGGTTTATTAGGTCACAAAAGGGACCCCTTTAAAAATTTCGGGATATTCCCTCTAAAAAAAAGTTAGTAAATTGCTACGATATGCCAGCAATTTGGCAGTGGGGTCCCCTTGCGGCCCCCAAAACTTGGGGGGAAAAAGGGGGGCTCAAAATGTTTATGATGAAGTTGTTACTGTTTCTCCCCGCACAGTGGCACTTTGCTATCCTGTGAACTGCAGCTGGTCCAATTTGTATTCCCATTTTGATAGGATATGCCTTAATGTCAGCTATACATGAAAAAAACTTTGAGATTCTTAGTTACTGTTTTTTATAAAAAAAAGCTTAAGCCACCCACGAACTTACAACGTGATCTCAGGTCGGGTGGTCCCTATCTTTCCTCCCTTCCCCCAATTAGGTCACAAAATGCACCCTTTAACAATGCTGTATATTCCATCTAAAAGTGTTAGTAAATTGCTAGATATAAGCACACATATGGACAGTGAGGGTGCAACTCTGCGAGCCAAAAAGTTGGAAAAGGGTCTCAACATGATTTACTGATGATAGTTGTTATGTTTCTCCCCGCACAGTGCACTGTGCACTCCTGTGAAACAGCATGTCAAATGTATTCCCATTTTGATAGGATATGCCTTAATGTCAGCTATACATGAAAAAAACTTTGAGATTCTTAGTTCACATGTTTTTGATCAAAAAATGCTTAAGCCACCCACGAACTTACAACGTGATCTCGGTCGGGTGGTCCTACGCTATCTTTACCTCTCAATAGAGCCAAATTCAGCCCTCTCATTGGGTCAACCGAACTCCATTATTCAGAGAGAAAGAAATAAAGAAACACCAACCTTGCAAGCTGGACTCATATAACAGCCTGTGAAAGTGGGCAGGGTGTAGGAAACCAAAATGGAGGCATCCCTTCATCCCTATATAGATTAAAAGCAATATATGCTAAATACAACGTATAGTTCTGCACAAAAAACATTTCTGAAAAAACACAATGTGAACCTGGGTGCCACTGGCAGGGATGCGGCATATATATATACACACGCACATCATTACCAGTGGCACACCACTGCTAAAAGGGCTATACATTACATGGAAATCCCTAAAGAAGCATTTATTCTATCATACATGAAAAAAACTTTGAGATTCTTTGTTCACTAAGTTTTTTTCATGTATGATAGATAGCATAAATGCTTCTTTAGGGATTTCCATTTAATGTCAGATAGGCACCTAAGAGACCCGCTCCCATCTCCAGAATGGGCCCCAAAACTCCCTGTTCTGGATGGATAAGAGGCTGCTCTTGCACGGTCACTTTCCATTCCATTCAGTGAAAGTTCCGAGTACAGTAGAGCAGTTGCATTTGGCTTTATTCAGAACTCCCATTGAAATGAATGGAGAGTAATTGCGCAGGTGCTGCAACTTTTTCTTTCAGAACACGAAGCTTCAGGAGCCCCTTCTGTAGATAAGTGCGGGTCACAGTGATGACGCCCGCATCTATCTGTCATTGATGGCATATCTCATAAATATTCCATCAATGTTTGTGATGGCAAAATGCCTTTAAACGGATTTTTGCTAGAGTTCCCCTGCATAGTAAGGGCATGTCCCCACTGCATGGGTTTTCGGCCGGTTTTTCAGCCGGTTTGCGGTTTTTCAGACTGCCTGAAAAACCGGCGGAAAATGAGCACAATGATGCTCTATGGAAAACCCGTGCAGCAGTCCACACTGCATGGGTTTTCCGGCCGGTGGTTTTTCTGCCCGCAGTCCGGCTGCAAAACATTCTACAAGCACAATCTTCCGTCCGGTTTCCAGACGGAATCTGTGCAAGCCAATGTGAAGGGGGAGGGCTGTTCTCCGCTCATCGTGGAGAAAAGCCGTCGCCCCCGAGAC
This sequence comes from Phyllomedusa bahiana, assembly GCA_025379985.1. Classification (NCBI taxonomy): domain Eukaryota; kingdom Metazoa; phylum Chordata; class Amphibia; order Anura; family Hylidae; genus Phyllomedusa; species Phyllomedusa bahiana. The sequence continues at coordinate 97,112 of JAODAL010002368.1, read as the reverse complement.
CGTGTGGAAGGCCGCAACACAGGACAAATACCGGCCGGCAAAACGACCGGTATTTGTCCTGTGTCGTGAGAACACGCCCTAAGTGGCTGGGAGCCACTGTGCAAGAAAGAAACTATGAAGGGGCCCAAGCTCTGGTTCAGGACAGTGGTAGGCTGACATTGGGCAGTATTCTATTACTTTATGAGATAGAAATGCCCCTTTTAGTTTGTCAGAAACAAGACAGACACATTACTATTGATGTAGATTGCCTCATGCACAAACACCGTTCTAAGATAAAATTGTCACTGTTGCTATAGCAACCAATCGGATTCCAGCTTTTATCTTCATGTACCTTATTTTAAGAGTAAAAAAAATAAAATAGTTTTTTTAGGCCACACTAATGCTTTTAACAGTATCTTATTATTTTCTTATGTGTTATGCACCTACAAGCAAAATTTTTTTGTCTTCAGAAAAGTGTACTTCACTGTGATTAATGAGTAGACAAAGAATCCCCTGTAGCACTAAGGGGAACATGACTTGTGGAGGGGGGGGGGGGCTTAAAGCAACTTTTCTATATAGCTGTGTGGATTTAAGTAAAGGTGGTTCTGTGGTAAGAGGAAAGAATATGTGCAAGTATTTTTTTTTTTTTTTTTACTGTGAGGAGCATTAAGCAAAGGGGAATATGTTTTTGGGATTGGGACCTATAGCACCTGCATAGTCCTGTAGCTCCTGTCTGTATAGTTTTATAGATATAAGCAAGGGTGATTTTTCTGTAAGAAGAAGTGTTGGATATGGATGCATGGTATGTTACTGTGAGGAGGGTGGGTTTTGGACTAGATGTAACCTCCTGTTTTCTCTCACCAGCAGAACTGGAGAAAACCTACCCTTCCTACCTGCCCCTGCTTTTATGACTACTAGCTATTACCTGTTAAATGATGCCTGTATTATTGTATCTGTTGTATGTTTATATTGTCTTTCTATATCTGGTATAAGATACAATTTTTATGTAACTTTGATGAGTTACATTCTGGTATTATCTTTCTAAGCCCAAGGAAAGGACAGTCCTTCAATCATGGTTCTCTAGAGGTTTCCCCAATAGGGTTTTTTTCCTCTCCTGGGTGCTGTGGTGGCTGTTCGTTAGTTCAGGATATAACATGATTGGCCTCTTTTTCATAGTTTTTTTGCCTGGACATTTCTAGTTGTCTAAGTTACCTGTTCATGGCATTATACTGTAGTAAGTATATACAAAAAAGTATATTTATTTATGTGTGGGAGTCTGTTTGTATAACTAAGTGTCATATGCATAATGGCATGTTTTATAAACTTTTAGGAGTCAGGTGGAAGTTGCAGGCCAAGTTATGGTGGACTGATGAAGAGGTGTTGCTTTGGAAGTAGCCAGCCTTAAGGATAGCATGATAGTAATGTCATCCAGGGCGGGTTATTAGCACTCCTTAAAGGGGTTGTCTCACCATGCTGTTTCACAGAGTCAAAAGCAGCTTCATTCATGTATCCTGTCTCTTCCTGGTCAGGCTGTGTGTGCTTCTATAGAAGTGATTACCCTGTTTCCCCGAAAATAAGACAGTGTCATATTAATTTTTGCTCCTAAAGACGAGCTAAGACTTAGTTTTAGGGGATGTCTTATTTTTCCATGAATATTAATATACTGTAGTGATTTCATCACAAACATCAGCATAATCAGCCAAATTCTGAATTGCATAAAAAATGCACTAGGTCTTATTTTCGGGGGATGTCTTATTTTCGGGCAGCATATCAGTTTGGTATTCAGAAGTCTGGTAATTACTCTGACATGAGAGCAGGAGATGTTTATCTAAAGTCCAGAGAATCTTCAGAGCTAAAGTAAGAAAAAGTGAATAGTCTCCTTTGTTTATAAGATCAGATAACACTCCAGCTCTCAAGCTACCAGCAGTTCTTTGTGCCAGCCTGTGTGATGATGTCATCCCTGCTATCAGATAGGACAAACAGCAGGGGAGAGCAAGTCAGTAACCTAGAGAAAGCCAAGTGCACTCATAGCTGATAAAACCACTTTTATCTCCTTAGCAAAGAAAATTAAACAAAGCAATCTATTTGGAAAAAAGTCTTCAATCACTGTTCCCTACATGTTAACAGCTAATCTCTGCAGTGATACAACCCCTTTAAGTGTAGTGGCCTTGCTAGAATGGAAAGCCAGAATGTGCCTCCCCTTTATTACTGCCTGGCCGGGTGCTGTATGTCAGATCTTACACAATGGCCTGTAATTGTTGTACTCCTGTGATTTTAATAAAGTTGTCGCCATTTTGACATAAAAATTACCTGTTTATGTATTTTTATTCCAGAGTTTATGTTTATGGTAGTTTAGGTTGTTTTATGTAGAGAGAAGGTGCATCTCCAAAACTCATGACTATCTAGTGGGTCAACAGAAGAGGTGTTTAACAATTTCTTGTCAGGAGAGAATGACCCTATGAATACCTCACATAGAAGTACAGTATATTGTATGACTTAGCTCAGCCACAGAATCATTGCATGCTAGCCAAGAAATCAGTCACGGTGCCTATAATAATTTGTACAACTGACCAATAACTAAGGCGCAGTATTTGTCAGTACTTCACAGTATGTATATTGGCTTAAACAGCATTTTGGATTGTTCAATTGTGTTGCTTTACTTAAGCCTTTTTATAATAAAGTGTCACTATTTCATCTAGTGCTTCAGGAGGCTGTCAGCACACGTGACCTAGAGTTGGTCAGGCTAGTTTTACGACATCGTGACTACCAAAGGACCCTCAAACGCCTGGCAGGGATACCCGTCCTACTGGAGAAGTTACGCAAGGTATACTTTATTCATATATGACTTCATAACTAGCAATCTGCTGTATCTGTAATGCATTCCAGTGATATTAAAAATGGTGACCAGAAAGAGATTTAAACAGATGCTAGATATCGTTTCTTGGCATTTTATTTTTATGTGGTCCACAAACATGAATATGACCATTTGTAGAGAACTGTGGAGAAACACCATCAGCGCTTTTTTCTGTTCTGGATTCTTAGCATAAGGTTTTTTTTTACTAATACTGTACATTATTATATATTAGAAGCATCAATAACATTTTGTTTCTGAGTTAGATATCTCCATGAGACACCAACCCCTATAAACACACATAACAGTCCAATATGGCCAAACTTGTGTTGTTGGACCTTTTCTAAGAGGAATACTACACAGATGGAGAACCTGACTAATTGTAACACCTTACTGCCAATCTGGAGTATGCCTGCCCCTTATATCCCTCCTACTGAGTCCAAATGCTCCACTGTCCACTATTAGAACCAGCCATGCTTGTCTGCACCCAGTTGGCCCTTTAGGTAGATTATCCAGACCAACTTGTGTGACTCTTTGGGCATATCCAAATGGGGACCTGCTGCACGGCTTGCAGTTAGGCCATTGGTCTGCTCACCCCAACCAAGAAACCGCTGCCACTGATTGTGTGAATTGTTACTATCCCGTCTTATAGACCAAGCACCAAAGCTGTAATCGACAGGATGGGAGGGTGGGAGACTTGTGTCCTCAAAAAGACTAACCTGAAGTGTGCTCTGTTACTTGCTTTGTCATGTCTCCTCTAAACCTGATCACCTGTCCTTTATCTAATCATTGCCTTCCAATTTCACTTCCTCTCCTCCTGTTGTTCTGTTCACACCCTACTCAGACTATACAGTGCTGTCAGCAATGTACAGAGAGTTATGTTCCTACTATTTCCCATGTCCCTGCTCTTTATACCACTACCCAACACTCCAGCCCCCTGTCCTGAGGGGAGAAGGGGGAACCATTACCTTGCTGGGAATATCTTGAGTGTGTCACTCTTAAGGTAGGCACAAGTTAAACTCTTAAAGGCCCTAATACCAATAAACATACAAAACAATACAGTATGGCAAAATTTGTGGTGTCAGCCATTCTTTATTTAACAGAAACATACAGTCGGGGAAACTAACAGATGGCGACAACTTACTGCCTGCTCCTACTATCCTTACTACTTGGCAGCTGAGCCCATATGCATGGCTGCCCACTTAAACCCAGTTGGCACCTTGACCACTTTCATGACCAACTGGGCTAATCCAAATGGGGACATGCTGCACAGATTGTATTCTCCACTTATGAACTACCCTACCATTAGGTAAGCCACTAAACGAGTGCTGTGTTACAATCCTGCCAGCAAAAAAGTAGGGCTCCTCCACTGCCCTACCATTAACACCCACTTCTTCAATGTCTTGCTTAACATCTGAAAAGTATATTGCATCACTCCTAAACCAGCATTTGGAACCAAACTTCATCTTTATGTAGGATTTTACTAGGCCATCTTGTCCTTCCACAAAATATGCAACACTCTCTTAAAGGGGTTGTTTCACCATGTTCTTTGACAGATCCACAGCCAGCTTTAAATTCCTGATTAGTCTGTGGGTGGTGCTATAGCAGGGTTAAAACTTGTCATTAAGTGAGGTATACAAACTCCTGTGCTAGAGATCAGACTCATCAGGGAGTGATTCATAATGGCCAAATGGCAGCTTGTGGAGCAGCCAGGTAAGAAAGAGAGCAGGATAGGTGGTTAGTAACCTAGAGAAACTTATGTACACTAGCAGTTGATAAAATCTCCTTTATCTCCTGAGCAAAGCAAAATCAAAACAGCAATGTATTTAGTAATAGTCTTCATTTACTTTTCCCTTCATTTTAAAAATTAATCATTGTGGTGAGAAAACTTTAGCTTTCCTATCTACATTCTGCACAGCCCTTGGAAATGCTGCATTATGCCAGAACTTCTGTTTACTTATTTCAGGCTAATCCAGTGCTACCTTTCTTCAGAAAAAAAATCATCCTTTATGGTTACAATAAATGCTACCTGTTGATATTTCATTCCACTTGGCTCTATCCAGTAAAGGTATCTGAAATGGTCCTGCTAACACTGCTTGTTTAAGTTCAGCCATGCCCACCTCTGGTCTTAGTTTAGTGATCCACAGCAACTTGGCAACCTTCATTGGTCTTCCCAACTGCATCCTGTATGGTTTCTTCTAGTACACAAAAGAAGAGCCAAAAACTCAGACACTTTTTGGCTTTATGAACAAAACAAAGTTGGTAAAATGATGCCCTGTATGGCCTAGATGTCCATCTGTCTAGCTGCATTGATTTTGTATCTTACCCATTCTCAAGATGCTGCCTCTGGAGCCTTCCCAAATCTGGATGAGTTCTATTCCATCTTCATATAACTCCATTCCTATTGCTAATCACCTCAGCACCTCATAAAATGCAAAGCACATTAATGTCTCCCATCCCTATGTACTAAAAATGTCCTGGAGCTATGTACCCACCCAGGTGAAAGTAATCCCTTACCCCTTTTAAAACGCCCTTTTCCTGACTACTGTAGCTCAAGTACCTTTCTCATTTTGATTATATTTGGCTGCTGGTAAAATATTACTTGCTCTTATGGTGCCTAGCCTCATTCCTTGCATCTTAACCCCAAATGCCCCATTTGTTGAGCCTAAATGCCCATACAAACAATAGCACCATCCAATGTTTATCCTTTCATATACTCTTCGACCCTTACTAACTTCTTCAGACTTCATGAATCTATTTGTTCCCTCACATACTCCACTCTGTCTTGGGCCTGGCCAACTCTTTCAGAGCTCTAGAAAGGTCTTTGCTACCTTATAAAGCCTTTCTTTTTGATGTATAATCTTTCCTTTGTATAACTAATACCGTTATCACTTTCACCATTTTGTCCTTTGGATGTCCTCTTTTTCAGTCTTCTTTGAAAAAGCCCTGGAAGACTGGGCCATTACTCCTTAATAAATTGATCTAGTTGTTTTTTTTCTCAGTTCTCCTTGCACATTCAGGTCCTGTGCCACTTCTGCTGACGACTGCTCTTTTGACACAGCTCCTGTCCAGCTTCGCTTCTCCCTTCAGAACAAAAAATACATGCATATCACTGTACTCCATAAATCAGGCCTCCTATCCAGTTGCTGTTTCCTATGTTGTTCCTGCCAAGTTCCCAATTGTTCATTCAGGTCCCATGCTGATTCTACTAAAAACCACTGCGGATGTAAGTCCTGGGTGGCTCTTTTGCTCCCAGCCTGGTTGCATCACAGTATCTTCTGGGGAGATGTTTACAGACATTTCTTCTGGCTTCTCCATGATGAATCTTCTCCATGCTGACCAGAGAACTCATCCCCAGAAGGAATTGACAAAGATGGAATTTGAACCGCTGCCTCCAGAGCACAGGGGATTAGCAGTGGCCTTCCCCACTCAACGTGGCTCCTCAGGTAAGACTAACCTGCATTGTGCTCTGGTACGTGCTCTACAGACACCCTCTCACCCTGCCCACCCCTCCTTTTTCCAAGCTTTGTCCACCACTTTCATTCCCTTCCATCCTTTTCTTATTTTCTCTTCACACCACACTCAGACTACCCAAAGCTTGCAGTCATGTATCCCATGCAATTTTCCTTAAAGGGGTTGTATAATTTCATTAAATGGTCTTCAGAATAAGGGGACAGTGAAAACAAGCAACTTTGGATGTCATTTGCAAAGCTGTCTTGTTTTCACTGTCTCCCTTATATTTGTTTTCTGTAAACACTGTTCCCCAGTGCCGGTCAGATCCCACCTTCTTGCATTTCATTGGCTGACGGCTCTACTAATTTACATTCTCTCTGGCCTCCGGTCGTATTCACGGGAGCGTGCATTCCTGCCTCTCTCACTCACAATAAGGGGCCGGCAACAATTTCACTCTGCACAGCCAGCAGAAGCACTGTGACACTGCAGCTGCTTCTATAATCAGAAAACTGCAGAATTGTGCCTCGTTGCCTAATGCTCATGCGTGGAAATATAGAAGGGAGACAGATCTGTGCTGCTCTGGATGAGTTCATAGAAGGCTGGATTCAACTGTAACAAACCTCCAGCTGTGAGAGGAGAAGAGATCAGTGCCCTGAGTTCATAGAAGACTGTCTAGACTGAATGCAGGCCTGTGGTATGTAAACAAACAGCTCTTATAAATAAGACTGCATAGGGAGAGGAACGACACAGTGGCATATGAACTCAGACAGAGAGGGGGGGAGAACACACTGACTCGGGAGCAAGCATGAACAGTGAAAGGGGGGGGGGATAGAATCCCCCCTTTTTAAGAAACCCCCAGCTGGGGGGAAAGAAACACCCTGGATTTCATGAACTGAGAAAATCAAGTTTAAAAGGGAAAACAGCCGAACGATGAAGCAAAAACATCTCCTTTAAACTACTTCCCGAGCCCCTGCTCTAAAAACTACACTTCAGCCCCTTGTCTTGGTATGACAACATGCTTCTCCCTTAAAGTATGCTCACATCATGTCAGAATCTTGTGAAAACATGTGGGATCTGCATCCCATTGTTTTGATGGACTTTAAAATTTGTGATGCAGAAAAAGAGACCTGTCACTTCTTTGCTGTGGAATACTGTTAGATTCCATGTGAGGAGGCCTAGATATGAATTGGCACCACTGAAATGGGGCTGAACCACCTCCAAAACCCATGGGGAAAATAAAGAGGTCAGAACATTGTAAAACAAAATTTAAGGAAATCTGTTTCTATGTCTGCAGTTATTACGCCTCCTGGATTAGTTGTTGAAAATTCAGCAGTGTCTAATTTGACCTGCATACACATTAAACAATAGTTGGCGAAGCCCTCCGGTTGTCTAATGTGTTTAGGGACCCTCATCTTTTGGGATAGAGTAGGATCAGACATGTTGAATTTCAATTGTCAGTTCTTTTCAGTAGAGATCAACTGCTGTGCAGGTGTATGAGGAGTTGGGGGCGAATAGTTGTTGCCCAAAGTAATTTAAACTACCATAGAGGCATTCCTGGGGGAATTTTTTGTACATTTTTTATGTCAAAACCCCGATTTTTTGTTTTTAAAAGGATGTGTATGAAAAAATATGCAGTACTGTGCAAAATGTTAGGCACATGTGCAAAAAAAGCTACAAATTAAGAATTTTTTTTAAAAAATAGAGGTTTTAAGAGCTTATTTTTTATCAGTTAACAAAATGCAAAGTAAATGAACAAAATAGAAATCTAAATCAAATCAATATTTGGTGAGACCACCTTTTGCCTTTAAATTAAAGAGTAATGGTATGAGTCCTTTATCTCAACATCATCGATGTTTGGGATAACATGAACAGAGAGAAAGATTTGGGCAAGCCTACATCCACAGGAGATCTTCAAATTTTGGGAAAAATCTTTTCGAGTTCAAAAAAAAAAATTGTGAAAGATAACCAGAAGAACTGACGTTGTTTTGAAGGCAAAGGGCATCACACCAAATATTGATTTGATTTTAATTCATCTTAGGTTCATTAATTTTGCATTTTGTTCATTAATAAAAAAATAAACTGTTAACACTTTTATTTTTTAAAGCATTCTTACTTTTTGTTTTTCCCACATCTAAAACTTTTATATTCTGCAAATTCAAGTTACATTATTATGATTATTTCCTACTTTTAATGTTGGCCACACATAGTTCATGAAGAAAGCCAAGTGTGGTGATCTGCTTTGGTGGTATATAAGGTGTGTGATAAGTTGCCTCTACACGTATTCCTCGTTGCTGTAATGGGTAAAAGGGGTAATTTCTCAAAGTTGCAGAAAGGCTTGATTATTGGCTGTCGGTCCAAGGATGGCAGTATTTCTAAAACTGTGCAGTTGTTAAATTTCAGTCTGCTTGGCAAAGGTTTTTTCATACTGGACAAAGGCACCATTGTCCATCATGTGCCATTGATGTGAGAGGTAAACGTCGATTACAAAGTTACACAAGGGCAGACCGACACACTACAGTGGGGCAACCCCCTACCCGAAAAAACCAGGGGGGTATTTAAGAGTGTCTAAAAAAAACAGTTCATCAACCCCATTGTAATCATTCTAAAGCAGATAAATGGTAACTACACCTCTGCTAACAAAGTTGCTTTGGCGGAAAAGGCTTAATTTTTTATGGCAGTATCAGAATTGGACTTCCATTTATTGGCAAAGTGTGTTGGTGTGCTAGGTAAGAAGCATCAGAGAACCAACACTCCTTTGCTGGAAGAATACAAGCTGGTGGGGGCAGTGTTATGGTCTGGGGAATGTTTCCGGGGCATTCTCTGGGCCTACTCATCCATGTGGAAGGCACTTGTAACCGACTTTGCTATGACTCCATCCTTACAGAACATGCACACCTACACATGATTTCCTAGGGTGGATGGGATCTTCCAGCAAGATAATGCGGCATGTCACACAGCCATAAATGTCTAACATTGGTTGGAAGGGCATAAGCAAGAATTCCAAGACTACCCTGGCCCCATAATTTCCCAGACTAGAACATAGAGTTGGTTATCTGCGGGATCACCTCGAGTGCCTTGTTGGCTCTATGGACCCCAGACACACTCCAGCAGCTGTGGGATGCACTGCAGTCAGCATGGCTCCAGATAAGGCCTCGTTCACACGGCTTATTTGGGCGCTGATTTCAGCCGTATTGCGCGCCGTATTTGCGCTACAATATGGCTGAATACAGTCCCAGTCATTACGGTAATCCACAGTTCTCATAGAGAACTATGGATTCCGTCGCTCCTCCCCGCTCGGCGAATCCGCCACAGGGGGAGAAAGTGACATGCACATTATTTACGACGTGTATGCACCGTGAATAATGAGTGTCTATGGGGCCGGCCACCCGCCCCTGCTGCACGGCAGCTGGCGTAACTGCCGGCCGAAATCCGTCCCCGCAATTACGCCGGCAATAAGCCGTGTGAACAAGGCCTCAGTGTGACAACTTACTCTGGATATTATTAAAATACTAACACAGCAGATAAGGTTTGAAAAAGACAAAGGTCAATTGAGTCCAAATTATAACCCTACAGTGTTGATCCAGAGGAAGGCAAAAGCCCTTATGAGGCAGATGCCAATTGCCTTATACAAGAGTAAAGATTCCTTTCCAACTCCAAATATGAGAATCAGAATAATCACTGGATCAACATGCTATCCTCAGAATCTATTGACCATAATAATAATAATAATAATAATAATAATAATCTTTATTTATATAGCGCCAACATATTTCGCAGCACTTTACAATGTAGAGGGTATAATTACAGACAAAAGACAGACATTACACAGTGAAAGCTACTTACAGGTGAGACACAAGATGTGAGGGCCCTGCTCGCAAGAGATTACAATCTAAGAGGGTGCCTGGGGGAAACAAAGGGGAGAAGTGCTAAATTTACAATGGCCCAGCCATGCTTTATAAATATGGGGAGGTTTACATAAAAATCTGGTGAACCTGCCACCATGACTGTACATCTATATACAGATAAGTGCCTGTGAGTGCCCTAGTGTAGGGAGGACAAATGTGTGTGATAGAAAGTGAGGGTTAACAATTAGTGGTTTTGGTAGGCCTGCCTGAGAAGATGTGCTTTCAGGACACTCTTAAAACTGCGAAGGCTGGGATTGTGCCTGATGGTACGTGGTAGGATGTTCCAGAGAATGGGTGCAGCACGTGCAAAATCTTGAAGACGGGCATGGGAGGTTCGGATGATTGTAGTCTGTAGTTTGATGTCCGTAGCTGAGCGGAGAGAGCGGACAGGGTGGTAGACAAAGATGAGGGAGGAGATGTTTGTGGTGCAGCACTGTGGAGAGCTTTGTGAGTGAGAGTGATTAGTTTATGCTGTATTCTGTACTGGATGGGCAACCAGTGCAGTGACTGACACAGGGTAGAGGCATCAGTATAGCGGCTGGAGAGAAAGACAAGCCTGGCTGCTGCATTCAGGATAGATTGGAGAGGGGAGAGTTTACAGAGACCATAGCCTGTGACATTATATTTTTTAAGAAAGGCATCTTGGTCAATGACTCCACCATCCCAAACTCTTGTGGAAGCAAGTTCCATAGCTCTTACAGTAAAAAAAATGGTCTGTCTACACGGCAAGGATTTATAGTTCGTTTAAACACTGAATTTATAGTGACAAAGCGACTTCAGGTCTCTGTCACAAAATGGATTGCAGCAGGAGAGCTGCAATGATTGTGTTATTAAGTTGCTGGCCATAAGGGAGGTAACCCAGGAGTTCAACGACAGTATCTATGGGTTACTGACACAGGTGGTAGTTGGGAGAACTGCTCAGCAGCTAATCCGAGACCGTTCCTGTGTTCCAGGTCCAGGCTTTACAGGAAGACAGGAGGGTGTGGTTTTCTGCAAAAAGCTGGAGCAACAGGTAGAACTAAGGTGAAGGCTCTTACACCCAGGCTTGAAGGGAAGCTAGAAATATCCAGTAGGAGACTGGCCAAAGTGTTTATTGGTGGGGCTAGATGATAGGTCCAAACCACGGTAGAGAGGGACTCTCGGGTATAGCTAGGGGCCAGACGGCCAAGGTTTTTGTCTGCATTTTGTTTGCTGTACAGTTGCACTGACCTGCTGTTATATGCTGGTTCAATAAAACTGGCTAAGGCCAGTTTTACAACTACTGACTGTGTCAGCGTGACGTATGCCCTAACCATTCTGTGTATGTATATATTTATGTTAGGGAACAGTGGCACAAGGGACACCCAATAAAGGAGACCGAGCATTAGATCCCACTACCAACCTCAGTTATACACCAGGGAGAAGTAAAACCACATGCAGAGGGGTCTCTAGGAAACCATCCATCTGGGACACACAACTCAGGCCCCACCTCCTTCTGCGCAACTTGGGTGTGACAAGGGGGATCTGTTATGCCAAAGCAGCTCACACTGAGCTCTTATTCTGCCTACACTACGAGCATGTACCACCAAACAGCCAACAGCCCAAACGACACACACACTTCCATAGCCTTAAACAAGGACTATTCTAACTCTTCGAAGATACACGGTTTAGATAGGGCAACAAGGAAAAACTATCAAAGTTTTAAGCTTTAACATACAGGTACAGTGTACAAAAAATACAAAATAACAGACATATATAAAATGGGGCAAAACTATATAAACAAAAAGGGATAAAATTATGAAAAAAAGACCTTTACCAATTCAATTGGTTAAGGATCTGGGCTGAGGAGTAGAGCACAAGAGAATCGAACAAACCTATACTTGATGCTAACTCCTGGATCTGACAATGGTCTGTAGACCCAAAGTGTTTTATGGAATCTCCAAAACCCCTCCAGCCCCTCTCCGTGCTTAGGTCACAGAGGGGATGGCTAATTACATGCCAGAGACATTAGGAAAGTCATCATTTTCAGCTTCGGTTATAACTCTTGCTAGGAGTCTTCTAGCCAGATATCATGAACACCAAGTTCCCAAGTATGAATTTACCAACACAGGCATAACAAATATGAATATGACAGTCATAATTTGGGTTGCTTTCTGTTCCTGAGGTTCCCTAAAGCCTAAAATTCTTGCAGATGAGACAGGAGGTGTAGTTGGGTTCCAGGGCCATAATCTCATAAATGAGTTACGGGAAACATGGATTTTGGCCAACATTTGTTTGATGTATAATTTCTTGTATTGTCCTCTGCCATGTGTTTAGCTATCAAATGTGTTCAGAGTCCCTGGTGACATATAGGCTTGAGTTTACCTTTCTCCCTTTCTCTCCTAATTAACACAGCTGTGTTAATTGGCATAGCTGCCAGAAGGACTCACTAAATTAGTGCGCATCCTAAATGCCAGACTCACAGGAATCAAAGCAAGATTTCCATAAAAAGACTTCATAAAATTATACATCACACACAATATTAATATACAAGACATTTAACAAATTGGAATAAAAAATTTGAGCTCAAAGGCTCATTTTTCTCACACCTCCCCCCTCTATGATGTGGCATGGGAAATTGACTTAAAAGTAATTTCCCAAGCCCATCTATGTGGTCCAGGTAAGACATACCTAAGACAGTTTTCCTGCACCCTGGTGAGACATGATACATCACACAAAACATTTATATCTACTACAATGTAATAAACCAGAATCAACATCTGACCCCAAAGGTTCATTTTCCTTACACCTCCCCCCTTTATGATGCGGGCTGGAAGATTGACCCGTGGATCATTTCCATCTACAAGGCAAGTGAGAGAGCCTTTCTTCCCCACACCCGAGACCATCCTCCCATACCATGGTCTATGGCTTTCCGGTGCCCTGAAGGAGCAGGATATTGGGGCACCATGGCCATAAGTGGACACTCATTCAGTTAAATTCATTCCCCTTTCAATTTCTGGACTATTCTATATTATGGGCTGAAAGGCATTAATTGGGAGACTAATATCAACAGGCCTTGGTGAATAGCGTTGGCAGATGTATCCCAAAGTTTAGGCTTAGATACTACGACTCGGCAGATAATATTACACCCTGCAGACTCGGATACAACAACTCGGCAGGTTTAGATACATCCACTTGGCTGTCAGTATCATGCATATCATACATAATAGGCTTAGATACATTTGAATTGTCCACAACAGTTTGATATCCATCAGCGTGTAGGTACACCTGCCTCCCAGTGGGTATCACACAACAAGGAAGTTCTACTCTGTTCTGAGGAGAGCCATGGTGTGGAAGGTTCATGGCAGAAAGTATCCCACAGTTTGGGCTTGGATACAACAGCTTGGCAGATAGTATTACACCCTATAGATTTGGATACATCAGTTTGGCCGACAGCATCACATGCTATAGGTTAAGATACATCCACTGGGCTGTTATCATACCTCACTGACTTAGATACATTTTCACTGTCCATAACAGCTTGAGAAACATCAGCATATTTAGATACACCTGCGTTGTTTTTATGTAATGTCAGTTCGAAATACTCGTTGGACGAACGCTTTTTCAGTTCAAATTCAGATGGAAAATGAGACAGTATTTTGTCCTTTGCTGTATTTATGCCTCCTTATGGTGCTTTCACACAGTGCATTTTTGGTGCGTTTTTGGGTGCGGTATTTGGTGCGTTTTACTTGCAGAAATGCACAGCATTAAACTGCCTTTATTGCGGTACATTTCTGCAATTTAAAAATGCACAAAAACACACCAAAAACACATTGGGCGACATGTCCCAACACGCCAACGCCAGTTTTTTGTACTATTTTGCGGCAAACCCACTTTTGACGCCATATTCTTGTTGTAAATGAACTGTCGTACATCAAAACTAGGCGCATTATACGCCAGGAACAACACTTTATAATGTGCCTAAATATGGTGCACTGTGCGTCCCCCTCGCGAGTTGCGCCTATTGAGGCGCCTTACATATGTTATGCGCCCCCGTCGGGCAATGAGCCTCGATAGACGCATACCATCTACTATCAATGATGTGCTATGTGCTGAGAGTAGAGCAATGCGCCCTATCTAGCTGCACTGCGCCCTCATTTGCTACAATGCCCCCGTTTTTGATCCGCTGCGCCATTTTAGGCGCATTACATAAGGTATGCAAGGTATACCTGACGCCAATTTTAAAAAGTATCGGATTTTCAGCCGCACTTTACACTGATCTAATACTCCTAAAACTGGCATAGATACGCCACTTTTCGGACATGTTGCCCATTGTGTGAAAGCATCCTTGCCATCTTGGAGCTAGTGTACATGTAGGGCATATGTTGACTGTGAAATATGTTCGGACAAGAGCCAGTCATAAGTCTAGGCCGTAGAGTTCAGTGCTGGACCATCTCCACAATCAGTGTGTTGAGATGTGACTGGCCCTCCTGGAGCGTGTAACAGCCAAGACAGCCTAGCTGCCGCCTGCAACGCATTCGCCTTGTTGTGCTCAGACTTACTGTTTTTCTTGCCACATTCAGCCAGTGGAAGGAGAGGTTAAGTCCCACTCCCACACAAAAAGGTGGAGGAGATTAGCGTTCAAGTTCCGCTTCTCCCAGCCAAAATATCACAAAGGAGAAGGAGTTAAATGTACCTATTAATTACTGCACTTCAAATAACTGGTAATTAATGTTGTTGATACAGCTAAAATATCAGCAACCAGTCTTCAAGTAGTAATAACAGCTAGAGAGCTAGTTTACCAGCCGGGTGACAACTCCAGCATCGGTTTAAGCTGTTCCTATTTGGCTTCCTGTTAAAAAGTGTACAGTGCAACCCCTCTCCAGAGACACCACAATGTTAGCCAAATAGAGAAAGGAACCAGACTTAAAGGGGTTGTCTCACCATGCTTCAGACTCAAACTTCCTATTAGGCTGTGTGTTGTTCTGTAGCAGTTATTGACATTTCAGCTCTGCTACTCCTAGCTATTCCTGTTACAGTGACATGACTGCAGAAGGTTTACGAGCTGTAGTGCACAAAGCCATAGAGCTCTAAGGCTAGGTCTACGCAGCACAGAATTTTGGTCGGTTTTTCAACTGCTGTGTAGTCCTCGATATAAAATCTGTGCTGTAGTCTATACAGTACGGATTTTTTACTGAGGTTTTCCAAAAACGAAAACCGTCCTGGACCGACTGCTGTTTTTTGTGCAAAAACCACGGAAAAAACAGCGGTGCTCAGGCCCAACAACGTGAAAATGCCGTGGGATTTTGTACATCTAGCCTAAAGGTTAAAGCTTTCCATTTAAGGGGTTTTCTCACTATGCTGTTTCACCTAGTCACAAGCAGCTTTTAATTCACTCTTTTCTCGTCAGGCTGTGGGTGGTCTTATAGCATTGATTAGCATATTTAGCTTTTCTATAATTAGCTGAGACATTACCAATACATAAGTGCAGGAGATTTCATTCTGTAAACAAAGCAACAAGTACTCTGAGGAGTGAAAACAACTGCTTTTCTGCAAACAAAAGTAAATCTTAGATAATTAGTCTTCTCTGAGACTGAGCTCCGCCCATGGTGACATTACTCCCTGATCTCTGTCTAATTAGGAAGGAAGAAATGGACAAACCTGTGTGCACTCAGAGCAGATCAAATCTCTCTAATCTCATGACCAAGGTATAAGCAAAACACTGTTGAAAGCTAATCTTTGTAGTGAGAAAACCCCTTTAACTTAAACAAACAAGCTCCTGTGCTAGAGATAAGACTTAGCAGGGAGTGACTCACCATAGTCGGATGGAAACTTGAAGCAATCCGATAGGACGAAGAGCAGAGAGAGGTGGTCGGTAACCAAAAGAAACTTGTATACACTAGCAATTTATAAAATCTTATTTATCTCCTGAACAAAGCAAAATCAGAAAAGCAATGTATATGGTAATGGTTTTCATTTACCTTTCCGTACATGTTAAAACCTAATCATTGTGGTAAGAAAACAAAGGGCATGTGGCACTCTCTCCATCTTATGAAAGAGAGAGAGTAAGAGAGAGAAAGAAAGAGAATGCCAGGTGTGATGACCCTAGGTAGGTTAATTGTATGCTTGTATGAATTAGTACCAGAAGTCATCTTTTTGGTGTACTGTCTTCTCTGTATGCTCCTTGTTTGGATTACATCAGTTTCTACAGCTGCTTTTATCCACAAACTTCTATAATGCATATTAAGTCTATAAAATTATATAAGATTTCGGATTTCTTGTCATCAGTGCTTTTAACAACTTATTAGTTGATTTCAAAGTAAGTATGTTTTACTTCAACTGTTTGATTTTCGTCTTTATAAAAATTACTCTATGAAAAAAATTGAATTTTTCACCTGTTTCCTCAGTCCTCTGCAGAAGACTGCTTTGGTCCCTGGAGGCTCACTAGTGTTAATGTGCTTTTTCATGTCAGTAAATCCCTCTAGTGCTGGAGGGCCTGTTTACCTAAGGTACTAAATGGGTTACATTTCTCCAAGGGATACAAGTGCAGGAAAAAGGAAGGCTATTAGGTCTTATTATCATTGTTTTTAAACCTATTTATAGATCAGTGGTCGATAAGTAGAAATATATCTTATACGTTACTTTAACTTGGCACTTTAACTGGTTCATAGTAAAATGATGAGTTGGTAATGACTCTTATTTAATTATTTAATTTACTACCTGAAGATGAATCTAATGTATGTTAGCAAAATTAAGTGTAAGTCTGTCTGTCTGTCTGTCCATTTGTCTTCTCTCGTCTACAGTCATGAGAAAAACAAAGAACACCCTCTTCGAACTCTATGTTTTTACATATCAGGAGATAATATAAAAACTTCTGGTAAACACAATCTCAAATGAACATCAAAACTACGACTCCATAGCAAAACAAGATGGGCCCCACCACCTAATGACCATAAACTAAAACTGCAGCATAAGTAGCAATAATTACTTAGTAGTGCTGAGGAGCAGAAAGCACCACCTACTTGTTCCCTATAAAGAGGACCAGTGTTCTTGTATCTGAGTGGGCTCCCCTCAACCTCTGGACCACATAGTTGTTGCTATGGCTGCTATAGTTACACCTATTCTTCAAGTAATGGTTTTCTGAATGACTTTCTCAGTTTCTCACATTGTTGTGGAGCAATTTTGCCCCACTCTTTTTACAATGTTATTTTAGTTTATTGAGGTTTGTGGGCATACGTTTTCACTAGCAACAGTGAAACAGGACTCTGCCAGCCTTGTAGACTGCCACAAGTTCCCTGTAAGATATAAGTCCGGTCTGTTATCGGGATTATATCGGGCCAGAAACAAGCCATGGTAGAGTACAATGTAAAAATGAGAACACGGATGTGTGGGTTTATGGATTGAGCCCAAAAAAGGAGCAGCCCAAGAATAAATTTGAAAATGTAATTGCCTTAAGGAACACTAGACAAGATACTACATACACAGTGGGTACAGATATATACAATGGTCAGATATGCAAATACAGGTATAGGGTTGCAGAAAAGTCAGTGCAGCCACATAGGCGTGTGATGCAAGCAAGTTCCTGGTTCCTTTCGATAAGCTGCACGGCATAACTTCCACTCAGAAGACAACATGGGCTGTTGGCAGGCACATGCTTTAAAAACCCTAGCTGGTCACCCCCCCTCATGTGCCTGGGATGGCTTGACGCCCCCTCCACTGTGGGCTAAGTGGTTTGAGCCTCATAACCAAAGATGGGTCATAACTTCTCCTGGGGAGGTCAAAGAAAGGCGGTTCTGGAATTATCAGACCGGGCTGAGCCCCAGCTATGATCTGATACCAAACACGCCATTGTTGCCAGGTTCGTACTACCAGTTCTCCATATCTCCTCACCCCAGCGTCCGGGAAAGAAGAAAGACACCCCTGAGTGTGTGTGCTCCGTTAAAAAGTCACATAATCTCCAAAAAAATGGGAATCTCGCAAGAGAACAGAGAGTGACTTTTGATCACTATATTTACTATAGTGACCAGACCTCTAACCCCTGATGAAGCCAGGTTAGCTGGTGAAACATGTCGGGGAGGTCAGGCATGACATTTTAAATTGTGATTTCTCACCTCTGTCAAGAAGTGTCACCTCTGCAGAGGGTGTCACAAGGGGCCTTTTTTGTTTTGTGTCCATGAGATTAGGGACGACTGCCTAAGTAGGAGGCTTGGATCCCTTACGGGAGCTAGTAAATTGCTGTATATATAAGGCTTTCCTTTAATAGGTGGTGCTCCACCAACTTGATAATAGAAAAAGGAGCTTATTCCTTCTTCAGAAGAAGAAAGGTTAAATGGTGAGGTTAGAAAAAAATCAGGTTTTTAAATAGTGTGTATAGAGGTTAAGAGTTGTACATAATAAAAGTTACGTTTTAGTGTTTTATAGATAGAGAACTGATAGAGTTTAAGTTTGCTTATGGCAAAATAGTAAATTTTCCCCCGTTAAAAAGGTCTCAAATATGGAACAGGTATGCTGCTATGAGGCATAGTAATTCAATAATTCTTTATGAAATCACAACTCCAGAGTGTCTGGCAAAAGCCTTTCGATCAACTTCTCACCTCTGACTAACCATACAAGTTATTACCTTGGATTCCAAGAAGTCCGTTGGATGTGTGAAATGAAGAATAAATGTCCTTTGAGGCAGGGCCCACTGGTGAGGAATTAACTCCTATACATGGAGGCATCTTAAGCGCGGGCCCCTTCCCCCTGACCTCACATGACCCAGTGATCAACTTGGATCATATTATGTTACATTCATCACTGGATCCTGTTGCATGATCCAGTTTGGATAAGTTTTAGCTGTTGAATAGTTTGCCTCACATTTGACTCTAGATTACTTTGGTAAACAGAGGAGTTCATGGTCAACTCAATGATTTCAAGATGTCTAGGTCTTTTGGCTGCAAAAGAAGTGTGTTTGTACTGATATGCTTTGTTTGTTTATTGCCAAATGTGGCGTGATACCGGCGAGCCCAGAGTGTAAACAACAGAACCAGTGGTGTCTTGTTGTTGATTATCTCTTTCATCCTGGTCCTACATCGCTGAGATCTTACAGAAATATTAGCCAGTAACCGCTTATTCTCTGGGGACCCCTCCCTCCCAAGCTTCTGAACCTCTTCTCTTTCTCTCTCTCCAATTGCCTCTGAACTAAACCCTCCTCCCAAAAAAACCCAAGGTTTTCCTCTTCCTATCCCTTTACCCAGCTTGCTGGTGACATCTACCAGTAGATAGGTTAATTGACGGCTTCAGTCTAAAGGGACATTCTCGTGATGAGTAAAAATTATTCGTCAGATTCTGCCAATGAAAACCACGTGGTCCAACTTGTTTTTCACGAGTATTTCACTTGATTTTTGCTTGTGAATTTAGTGTAATTTTTTTTACTCGTGGTTTATAGTCAGAAATGAGTCCCATTCTTTTCTATGTGGTTTTCGATACAGATCTGCATTAAAAACCACATAAAAATGTATTGAGTGTGTTTTACATAAGGTTTTCAGCCATCCCCATTGACATCAATAGTAAATCTTCATGCATTTTCTGCGTGGAATACGACCAAAGAATGAACATGGTTTTTTTACTGCCCATCAGTTTTGAAAACCAACCGCTGAAAATACGAGTTGTATGTACTACAATGAGTATTTTCTATTGAGGTCAATGGGAATAATTTACTTTCAGTTTTAGATGAGTATTTTAAGTCAGAATCCGTGTGGATTCCGACCTGAAATACTCATCGTGTGGACAGATCCTTGCAGTGGCATTATGGCTAAACATCTCCACTTTGGTCTTTACTGTTCCATAAGCCATATGGAATAATTCAGATGTAACTTTGCAAACTTAAGCCATCCTAACATTTTTTTTTTTTTTTTTTAAATGAAAAGGCTTTCTCCTGGCAAACCTTTCATACAAACCATACTTGTTTAATCTTTTTGTAATTGTACGGTAATTGTACGGTCATTAAACATGCTAACTGAGGCCTGCTCAATCTGAGATATAGCTCTTGGGTTTTTTGTAAATTCTCTGATCATTGTGAAGTCTGAACTTTGGATGAATATGCTGAGGCTTCCAATCCTGGGAAGGTTTCTCACTGTAGAATGATGGACTTTACATTGTTTGGAAATAACCATTTAACCATTCCTTGACTCATGGGAACAGCAACTACTTCTCTAAGGTCATTGCTGATGTCTTTCCTTTTTGGTATTTTATTAACACACGGCTGAATGCTCCAGACCAGTAAACTATCAAAAACTCTGCTTTTATAGGGATTGTAGACTTAATAGTTTACATACTGCTTTGCACTTTGGCTTACTTTTTGTTAAATAAATATTGACATGGTGTAACTTGACATATGTTGTTTATCTGAGGATCTATTTAACTAGTTTTAATTTTAAGACCTTTTAAGGACCACATTTTTGCTATATCCTGATACATAACACCATAGAATTCAAAGAGGTTGTATTTTCTTTTTCTCATTACTTTATATGTTTGGTCTGTTAGTCTTTTTTCTGTCTGTCTCTTATATTATTTCTTTCTCTCTCCCCCTTTCTAATGATATTATCTTTTTTATATATAAAACTCCAACAAACTACACAGATCTGTCTATTATAGAATTTGGTGCATTTTAACAAAATGTGTTGGTGCTGTGATCGAATAAATGCCTGAGTGATAGATTTCAGTATTTTGCCTTGAAGCAAGCACTTTTTCATTCGCATCCCGGACAACTTGAGCAATGTACAGACATTCATGTCTAGTTACAGATGACAACACAGGTCTGTCTGTAAATGTCCTATGAAGGATGCAGTTTCAATTAATAATTCAATGGTGGCTATAGTGTAATAAATAATTAATTGGCCTGAATGCTATAAAAAAAAATTGACTAATGCAAACAATTTCCTGACATTACAAAAAACATTTCTTACTAGTCTTACTGTACTGAAAGTTCATAAATTGTGATATTTTACAAAAGTTTTTCATGCAGATGACATATTCCTTGGTTTATATATATGCATATATATGCTTGGAGATACATCCTGGCAGATAAATGTTCACATGGCAAACTATATATTCTAGAATATTGTCTCTTTCCTTTTTTGTAGGCACCGGACTTTTATGTAGAAATGAAATGGGAGTTTACCAGTTGGGGTGAGTAGTAATGTTATTTTTAGTAGTGTTTTTATATTGGGAGATAATTACCTGGAAAAATAGTGCAATGGTTGACAACTTACTTTTTTTTCAGAGGGGACATGGACTTTAAAAAAATGGCAGAGTGGATTTAACAGCAAATATTATAGATGGAAATTATCTATACAAGTCAAATCACACATGCTTAAAGGGTACGCTTAGAAGTTATGCATACCTTCCCACAAATTTTTTTTATTTCTCCATTGTATCTAAAAGAAAGCTTTGCAAATGGTCTTTATTGAAAATGTCCTACCTTCTCATATGTACACCTCCTATAAATACTCCCTTCCATCTGTCCCCTACTTTTGTGTAACACATGGAGTGTGTCATAGCAAGCCATACTGTAGGAGACAGATGGGAGAGAACATGAATATAGTCAGACTACTCAGGAACTAGAGAACAGCTATAGAGCAGCACTGAGAAAACTCCTTTTAAATAGCTATAGATGGCAATTGGCAGCTCCTTTGTAAATATTTCCTTAAAGATCACTTGGCAGCAGAGTCTGAAAGCACTCAGCCTCCTTGTTCAGCCAATCCAAATTGTCCCACGTTATCCAAAATGATCCCAAATGATAATTTGTACTCATAAAAAATTAACAATGTTTTCCCAGAAAGGCCCTATTCATATAATGTCAAGTATAAATATATGGACAGTTACCATATGTGGACTGTCCATATGTGGCAGCTGTCCATATACAGTTGTGCTCAAAAGTTTACTCTGGCAGAATTTTTGCTGTCTTGGCCATTTTTCAGAGAATATGATAACACAAATAATTTTAGTTAGTGGTTGGATGAAGCCATTTATTGTCAAACTACTGTGTTTTCTCTTTTTTAAATCATAATGACAACCAAAAACAATAGTTTACATACCCTGGTGATTTTGGCTTGATAACATGCACAGAAGTTGACACAAATGGGTTTGAATGGCTACTATAGGTACAGTAACATCCTCACCTGTGACCTGTTTGCTTGTAATAAGTGTGTGTGCATAAAAGCTGAGTGAGTTTCTGGGATCCAGACAAACTCTTGCATCTTTCATCCAGCCACTGACGTTTCTGGATTGTGAGTCATGGGGATATCAAAATAATTGTCAACGGATCTATGGGAAAAGGTAGTTGAACTGTATAAAACAGGAAAGGGATACAAAAAGATATCCATGGAATTGATCATGTCAGTCAGCAGTGTTCAAACTGTGATTTACAAATGGAAAATCAGGGGCTCTGTTAAAACCAAACCACAGTCAGGTAGACCAACAAAAATTTGGTGTTGTGTCTGTTTCAAGATGCACAATAAGGAGGCACTTGAAGAAAAATGGGCTGCATGGTCGAGTCGTCAGAAGAAAGCCATTACTGTGCAAATACCACAAAGTATCGCGCCTATAATACGCCAAACAGCACAGAGACAAGCCTCAAAACTTTTGGAACAAGGTAATTTGGAGTGATGAGACCAAACTCAAATTTTTTGGCCACAAACATAAACGTTACATTTGGAGAGGTGTCAGCAAGGCAAATGATGAAAGGAACACCATTCATACTGTAAAGAACGGAGGTGGATCGCTGATGTTTTGAGGATGTGTGAGCTACAAAGGCACAGGAAACTTGGTCAAATTTGATGGAAAGATGAATGCAGCACGTTATCAGCAAATACTCAAGGAAAATTTGCACTCATCAGCCCTAAGGCTGCGCATGGGACGTACTTGGACGATGGTTCTGGAGTGGCCATCTCAGTCTCCTGACCTCAATATCATTGAGCCACTCTGGGGAGATCTCAAGCGCGCAGTTCATGATAGACAGCCCAGGAATTTACAGGAACTGGAGGCTTTTTGCCAAGAAGAATGGGCAGCTTTACCATCTGAGAAAATTAAGAGCCTCATCCACAACTACCACAAAAGACTTCAAGCTGTCATTGATGTTAGAGGGGACAATACACGGTATTAAGAACTGGGGTATGTGAACTATTGATCAGGGTCATTTGGATGTTTTTGGTTGTCATTATGATTTAAAAAGAGAAAACACAGTAGTTTGACAATAAATGGCTTCACCCAACCACTATCCATGTGTGGAAAAAAAAAGTTTTTGTCTTATCATTCATATTCTCTGAAAAAAGGCCAAGAAAGCAAAAATTCTGCCGAGGTATGTACACTTTTTAACACAACTGTATATGGATAGGAAAGCCATCTGAGTTTCTTCTGGGAGCAAGCAATGTATCCTACTGTATGTCTATAATTGGGATATGATGCAGCTTTACAGAACTCCCCACTGGCAGAATAATCAAAAAGTGGTGTGGATCCATCCAGTGATGATAAAAACGTGATCAAGTGAATTTGTTTAAATAGTACGTCAAAGTGTATAGCAATGTCCATGTCTACCTAATAAGCTAAGAAGACACCCAAACTCAGTCTCTCTCCCTACTGTAAGATTACTGTTTAGTGACTCTCTGTTCACTGCAGAGTAATTAAAAGGGTTCACATGTGTCCAGTGATCCGACACAGTTGTCCTCCAATGTTGATGTGCAGAATCAACAAATGTTGCATGCAGTGTTATTAATCTGGCACAGTCAAACCAGAAGGCAACTTTGCAGGATCATCCACTGCACCCTTCTGGAGCACTGGATGGGATGATTTTTGCAATTCATCCAGCTTGTTGTATTTGCTGTACCCATCCAGTGTAGCTCTGGATCAATGGACATATATGAACCTGAAGAACTGCCAAGAAGAAATATAGAATCCCTTTTAAAATATACCTTTTATTACTATATCTCTAAAAAGAAAATCCAAATCACAAATCCAATGAGTAACCAAAATACAATATTTAAAACACCATGCAAGGGGTAGGTTCAAATAGAGACAGATTATCCCTATAGATAGTCCTTATAAGTCCCTTAAAGAGGTGGGGACATCGCCCCAACAAAGGGCGGCCCCACCTCTTGATGACTCACCCTGTCACTCCCTACTCAACTCCTTATAATCACTTAGATATGGGCTACTGAGCACAATTATAGTGATGAAAAAACAATAGACTAAATAATCCTTTAAGTCTACAATATACAAAAAAAGTCAAGATACGACCTTATCACTTATTCTGATCCAAATCCTGCCTCGTCTCTCCCCCGTCTATCATGCAGGGTTTCATCAGGGGATAAACACGGACATAATTCACTCCATAGACAGATACCACAAGTATGGAGGATACTCTCTGATAGTGTGACCGATGTAAAAGGTATATTTTAAAAGGGATTCTATATTTCTTCTTGGCAGTGATTTAGGTTTATAGATCCACTTGTTTTTGAATTGTAAAAACTTTTCTGTGATTTCTGCATATATGAACCTGGCCAAAGAGAGTACATACCATGCCTAAGAGAGTACATACCATGGATGACATACATTATACTGTAGAACTTCACTACTTTGGATCCAACAGTACCTATTCACAGAGAAGGAACTTTATTTTAAGCTGCCAGGGAGGGAAGGAGACTGTCTTTGTCCAAAACTTGCCCCCTCTATAACCCTCATTAGTAGAAAAAATTGCTAGAACGCTAGAAGCACTGCAGATTATTGTAAAACAGCAATTAACAGTGTTATGGGCTTTTGGTATAAAATTGTTATGTGAAATAACCCTTTTAGGGGGCGTCCTCACTAATGGTTGTTGATAGTTCTTTGACCCACATAATCTTATAGTGATTTGCACGGACACTATTTAAAGGCGTGTCTCCCCTCATTGAAGAGTTGTGACATCATCATTCTGTGTTAGCAGGGGAAGGGAGATGACGTCAGCTTTGCAGACCTCCTGCTATGCATATGGCTGCACAAGCTCCTTTTAACCAGTACCTCTGTCTTGGTGTAATTGCTGTTATACACACAGCCTGAACTATTGAAGCAAGTGTGAGAAATGCTCTCTGCCCCCCTCCCTCCTCCCTCTGTTATCAGGCAGGAGGTAGAGCAAACTGTATAAGGCTGCTATATAGGGGAGAGCAGTGTATAAGACTGTGTTATATGGGGGGAGAGCAGTGTATAAGACTGTTATATGAGGGGAGAGTGAATCTAACGGTTATACATACAGCCTGAACTGATAAAGCAAATGTGAGGAATGCTCGCTGCCCCTCTCCCTCCCCCCTCTGTTATCAGGCAGGAGGTAGAGCAAACTGTATAAGGCTGTTAAATGGGGGGAGCACAGGGTATAAAACTGTGGAGAGGGTGAATCTAGCAGCTATAGAGAGACTCAGTAATTGCCCAGATCCTTTACATAGAACAATCCTGGAGAGCCATCACATAGAAAGGAGCTGAGACAGCCTCCATCATACAGACACACAGCCATCTCAGGCAGCTCCTTTCTCACAGCTCAGAGGGGAGTAAACACAGAGTATGCAGGCAGCCAATCACAGCACAGGGGGAGTTTTCCATCCGGGGCGTGTCCCAACAGGCTGAATGACATATTAGTCAGCCAATCACAGAAAAGGGGGCGTGTCCCATCCTGCTGCTGCAGAAATAGCTATAGATGCAGAGTTCAGCTCTTATCTACTATACTAAGTGACTTAAGTAATGCAAACCAATTACAAAAGTGTTTATTTTTACTGTCCCCATCATTAGAAATATGCTCTTTGTAGCGAGAAAACCCCTTTAACTTTGCAGAGCATTGGAACATGAATAGTTTATGTGATGTTACAATTTAGTGTCATGAACCAGATCTGTCACCTTAGTATTTGTAATGACTTGTGTGACAGTCTGTTCATAATAAAATATAATCTGACCCTTCCAGTGGTTCATCTGTCTATATGTGTAGATTGTTGCTAGTGAGTTACACTACAGAAGCTATTCCTCTCCCACATTTCAAGAAAATATTCAATATAACACCACAAATAATGACACTGAGCAATTAACATAATCAACTTTGTTACTGTGTGGCAAGCAGACATAAGGGCATTATAGTCATATATGTAAAGACTTGATGGTGTCTTGACTTTCTGCTTTGTAATTAATGTGCACACAGACACAAACACAGTTGCAGTTCTTATTTCCGCATTAGATCCGATCCACACAGCGCAATCTGAAAATGAGATACCCAGTGATTAGGTCTGTTAAATTGAGTAGTTGTAAAACTGTACTACTGTTCATAAATAGAATGGTAATCTTCACTTGTATTGAGAAACATTACAAAGAACACACACAGTGTATCAGTGAATACACTAAAAAGATGAAGCTTTTCTTTATCCGCTTAACAAATGATTGAATTTTCTGCATTAAAGAAGTAGCCAGGATTTAAATGTTCTTAACATTGTTTGTCGCTGTCTCTGCTTTCAGTATTCATGACAAGGACTAATGGAATAGCTTTCAGAATCCTGGAAACCCTCCAACACTTTTCTCTTTCTTCTGTTTTTATAGTGCCCTTAGTCTCTAAGATCTGCCCGAGTGACACGTACAAGGTTTGGAAAAGTGGGCAGAACCTGCGTGTGGACACAACACTACTTGGGTTTGATCACATGACTTGGCAACGAGGGAATCGTAGTTTTATCTTCAGGGGACAAGGTGATGAACCTTAGAATTTTATATCCTCATGATACTATTGCGTTTTTATGCTCTTTTCAAATAAAAACTTAACTATACATCCACAGACACCAGCGCCGTGGTTATGGAAATCGATCATGACAGAAGAGTTGTCTTCTCTGAAACTCTGACTTTAGGTTCCCAGGACCATGAAGTTCTGCTGGCTGCTGTGCAGCCCACTGAAGAACAGGCCATGAGTCGCCTGACAGCCCCTGTGGTCACTACTCAGTTAGATACCAAGAACATTGCCTTTGAGAGGTGAGAAGAACAAGATGCATTAAAAATTATAACAATAGTTAAAGATATCTTTCCATTGTCTCACAATGTATTGAAGTTTAAGCATATGTTAACTTTTAAATGCCAATTTGCAGTGTATATAGAGGTATTCTCTACCTTAAAATTTACTTAATAAATTGCATTATCTTTTATGAATCCTTTTTAACAGGGGCTACATTAACAATTGTTCTGATTGCTGTTGACAATAATCTACACTTTTATTGTCAAAGACACCTGTAGTGGCAGCAGCTTAATTAAATGGGTTCTTTTTATTTGTTATAGGGCTCTGTAGTATATTAAAATTTGTAATTAATACTTATTAAAAATTATTTACCTACCTCCTATCCCCTGCAACCGTGTGACGTTCATTGTTCACATGGCCTCACTGAACATTACAACATATTCAGTGGGTGTTAATACAAGAAAGAATCAGCTCACCGAGAGCAGTCACAGCAAGCATGTCCATTTGCGATGTAATCAGAGGTTTCCAGCTGATATATTGGAATGAACATGCAGGGGAAACAGATGATCCATCATTGGCCACGAACATGCAGCCAGTAGGTAAGTATAAAATCCAATGGTTTAATTAACTCATGTTAAAAAGTTTTTTAGAAAGGGATACAGGCCAAGTAAGTTAGTTAATTATAGCATTAAAGCATAGTAACATTAAAGCAACGCGTTTTGGTAGACGACCTTAGTCATGGTGTTGCTGATGACTCCTCTCTATTTCCTGTTTATAAACTGTTGGCCCACATAGGGATCCACCCATATCAAACAAAGTGAAAACCATAGGAAGGGCACATAGAACAAGACAAAATTGAAATAGGGGAGTTTACACACATATAATGCTACTAAAAAACAAACAAAAAAAATTTATTTGCAAAACCTAAAGAAATGTAAAAGCAAATTAATATTTCGACATATCTGATAATTTAGGACATAAAACAACATAATAATGATATAACACTCCATATTTAACATTTAGACCCTGTGATTGCCGTGTTCCTAGGGTGAAAATCCATCTCACCTCTCTACTAAGTATTTTTTTTTATATCACTTCTCCTTGTATATTGATTGCCTCTTTCTATACCCATAAAACAAAATGTAGAGACATCTTTGTGGTGTTGATTTGACTTTGTAGAATGCCAGGTTGATCTATGTGCAACTGATAGTTGTCTTCTAATTCTAACTTTTAATGGTGTTATAGTGCAATCAGTGTACTGGACCTGGCACATTGTACATGAAATTAAATAAATCACATTTCTTGTGTTACAATTAATATATTGTTGCACTTTGTAACTTTTGTTAGTAATATAGGATGTAAATGTATCCTTTTTATCCATATATTTACATGTATTGAGCCAAGTTTTTTCCTTATTGTGATTCTTACATAAAAAAAAGCTTGTGGTCACAATAGAGCCAATCATAGGTGCTTTTCCTGAGACAAATTTTATCCCATTTTGTAGGATACGCGCCATGTTTTTTTGTGTATATAAAATTGGCAAATGTTTCTTTATAATGGTTATTTTTTGTTTTGGGGGCTGTATACAGTTGAAAAACAATATCTGAATTTATGTTTTTCCGTGTTTTTTAAAAAATTTTGCTGATTAATTGAGTGTGTGAAATTTCACTGACACAACTTACGGCTCTATAAAGAGTTTTCTCGGTATAACCTCTTTCTTTTAATTTCGTAATTACAAAATCCTGTTGTGATGGAAATTCTGATGTTTTGCTGCAGTTTCTTTTGGTGCGGATTAATTCCCCAGTTGATATGTTCTGTACAACATGTTTAGGATGGCAAGAGGTAGCTAATAGTATTGAATTATTTGCTGTTTGTTTGTGGTGTGGGGAAATGACTACATTATTGCCATATACACTACCGTTCAAAAGTTTACTTTACTTAGATATCTCCTTATTTATGAAAGAAAAGCACAATTTTTTTCAATTAAGCTAACATTAAATGAATCAGAAATACACTCTATACATTGTTAATGTGGTAAATGACTATTCTAGCTGCATACGTCTGGTTGTTAATGCAATATCTACATAGGTGTATAGCGGCCCATTTCCAACAACCATCACTCCAGTGTTCTAATGGTACATTGTGTTTGCTAACGGTGTACGAAAGCTACTGGATATTTTGAACACCCTTGAAAACCCTTGTGCAAGTATGTTATGAAGAGCTATGGATTACCGTTATTGTGGCGTACGTTTTGCCGCGTATGAAGCGCAGTATGTGGAGAAATCCGTGCGCAATTACGCCTTAAAATAAACTGTGTGAACATACCCTATCAGTAAAGGGAGCAGAGGACAGAAGTTCAGAGCTAAGGGCTGTGTAGTGCTGTCATGACCACGATGACTGCAGTTCTGTACAGTTTATATAGCGACACATGAGTACTAGCTATCATCATTATCACATTATGAGGGGGATTACACAGAATGTCAACACATAGGGCCACATGTATGAAAACTGTCTAGATCTAAAACTCACTTTGTTTCCCAAAGCAACCAATCAGAGCGCCACTCTCAGTTCATATAGTGCTCTGGAAAAATGAGAAGGGTGCTCTGATTGGTTGCTATGGGAAACAAAGTGAGTTTTAGACCTAGCCAGTTTTCATACATGTGGCCCATAGACTCTAGCAGTGATAACTGTGGAGGGAAGTCTTAGATTGCAATGCAGTCTGGGCGTTGGAGGAAAGAGATGCTGGAGAACTACTGACACTCCCACAACCAGGAAATTTCACTGCAAAAATTGGATGTTATGATTGATGAATAAGGAGGCAAAAGTGAAAAAAGAAACACATGATGATAGTGGAATATCTATACCTTTCAATATAAATGCTGTTTATAGTGTTCTATGAAATCTCTAAACTCCTGGATAACCCCTTTAATTAAAGTTTACCTGTCCTTTCAGGTAACTTTTCTGAATACACTGTAATGTGTGTACATAAGGGATAGCACTATTTCTGGCCACTATGGGAAATGCATATGGTATTTTTCACCTATGCGGGCTCCATCTCGAATTTGAGTTGTCTCTGAGCTAGTTGGTAGAGAGTAGCTGCTATGATGTCTCCCATACACAGCACACACAAAAAAGAGAAGATTCTACTTTCCTGTTTAAGGGGCCGTTTACACGGCAAGTGACAAATACTGGTCGGTTATGCGGAAGAATGTGCATTCACAATGTTTTGCGGGCGGACCGCGGGAGGCAAAACCGCCGAGCAGAAAACCCGTGCAGTGGGGACTGCTGCACGGGTTTTCCATAGAGCCCCGTTCTGCTCATTATCGGCCGGTTTTTCAGGCGGTCTGCAAAACCACAAACCGCCTGAAAAACCGGCTGGAAATCCGTGCAGTGGGGACATGTCCTTAGTGTTACACAATACATGGAAACCTCCAAAGAAGCATTTATGCTATCTATAATACATGAAAAAAACTTTGAGATTCTTAGTTCGCATGTCTTGATCAAAAAATGCTTATGCCACCCCCGGCTTACAACGGGATCTCAAGGCGGGTGGTCCTACTCTATTTTTACCTCTCACCAGAGTCAAATTCAGACTTCCCATTGTGTCAACCGACCTCCATAATCCAGAGAGAAAAATAAAAAAAGCACCAACCTTGCAAGCATATTGCACTGATAGCCTGTGGAGGGTGTATATATATATATGTTGGGCAGGGTGTATATATATATATATATATATATATATATATATATATATATATATATATGCCGCAACCAAGCCAGTGGCACCCAGGTTCACATTGTGTTTTTCGGAGATTTTTTGTGTGCAGAGCTATACGTTGTATCTGGCATTATTGCTTTTGGTTTTCAGAGGGAGGAATGGATGCCTCCATTTTGGTCTCTTGCACCCCGCCCACCTCCACAAGCTGTTATATCAGTGCAATATGCTTGCAAGGTTGGTGCTTTTTTATTTTTCTCTCTGGATTATGGAGGTCTGTTGACCCAATGGGAAGTCTGAATTTGACTCTGGTGAGAGGTAAAAATAGAGTAGGACCACCCACCTTGAGATCCCGTTGTAAGCTGGGGGTGGCATAAGCATTTTTTGATCAAGACATGTGAACTAAGAATCTCAAAGTTTTTTTCATGTATTATAGATAGTATAAATGCTTCTTTAGAGGTTTCCATGTATTGCAGAACCCTTTTAGCTGATAGTGTGCCACTGGTATTGGAATGCGTGTATATATATATATATATATATATATATATATGCCACAACTAAGCCAGTGGCACCCAGGTTCACATTGTGTTTTTCGGAGATGTTTTGATCAAGACATGTGAACTAAGAATCTCAAAGTTTTTTTCATGCCCTTAGGGTAGCACATCCACAGAAGCAGCAGCTGCTTTGAGGACATTGTAGAGCAGTACTAAGAAGTATGGCTGTGAATTTAGACAGAGTTAGACAATAACACTTACTAGATGGTACAGGAGTGTCTCTGTGTGGTTTTCTTTAATGGGATTTAAATTGTCCCCTGAGTCCCCTTTTAATTATTTAAAGCATCCACTGTGCCCCCTATAATTAACTATAACGCACACTGTTTAGAACACACACTGTGACCACTATAATTAATAATATACACTGTGCACCCTAAAACTAAGTATAATATACATGGTTCTCCCTATAATTAATTCTAATAGAAACTCTGCCTACTTTTAATATAATGCACAGTGTGCCCCTAAAAATTAATTATAAGAAAATTGTGCCCTCTAAAATTATTTAAGGCATGTACTGTGCACCTCTAAAAATGTGAGCTTCCCGTGCCCAAATAAAAGATACTTACCTGCTCCTGTCAGGTGGTGATGCTGGTCTGGATTCTTCTTGCTTGGCCCGTATCCCAGGGAAAGGACATAGGTGGTATCGTAGCACTGTTTGCATCACAGAAAAAGTGATACATGATAGGGCAGGGAGACAAATGCTTCCTTGCATCTGCCAGCGCATAGACTATAAACTGTATTTGCCTCCTAATGCAGATACAGTTGAATTTAGGAGAACTGGGGGCACTGTTTCTCCCTTGTATCCACTTAACAAAAGGGAACTAGAGAGAACCAGTGGATCCAAGTTCTCGTTCTGCCTTTGTATCTTTCCAGCAGCTCCTTCCTCCATCCTCTCCTCTGTTCATAGACTTCTATGGCATTATATACACTGATCCTTGATGAGATTTACTAGAGAGCTGAGAGTAAAGGATCAGTGCAGGAGGCATGGGGGATGAGAAGTAGCTCATTTGCTTAGAAAGAGACATTTTTTTAAGCACATACATCACAAGTTTCTTAGATTTGCTTGTACTATTGATTTAGCCAAAGTTTTTTGAAACAGAGTCCATTTAAGGTTTTAGAACGTACTGGGATAGTTTTTCCTACATCAGACTACTGAACAGTTCACTAAAGATTATGCTTCGACAGACATAAAGCCAGCTAGAAATACTTAGGCATTTGAGCTCTGCAGCCTCCATAATTGTAATGCAGTTCAGGGCTATAATCAAGGCTATAATGTAGGATCAGGAAATATAGTGTATCTACATTATTCTAGGTTTCATAAATATAAATTTTTATGTAAACTGTAAAATGATGTTTGGCGGTGGATAGATACGGTAACTAATAATTTCGACAATTATATACAGCTTCTATTCTACAGACAGTTCTGCAGGTAGGACATTTAAAATATCCTGTATCTTTGAATGCCACTAGGGTAAAGGTAAGTTCACACATAGGTTTTTTTTCTATGGGAAATATCTGCAAGGTGGTACCTCGGATTTGTACAGAGAATTTTTGCTTTACCAAGGCGGTTTTGCCTCTTATTTGGATGGACATTAGCTCTATATCAATGGGGCTAGCCTGCATCATTCCGGCTCAACACAAATCCAAGCAGGATCCGCTCCAAAGAATGGACATGTTCATTCTTTTTTTCCTCATCACGGTTCTGAAATCTGTAGTGTGTAAAATCTGCCGGGTCAAAATCTGTCGTATGAACTACTAAGGCTGCTATAATTTAAAGGGGTTGTCTCACTACAAGGATTGCTTTTTATGTTAAAGATCTTGCAGCAATAAATCACTTTGCAATATATGTCCATTAACAGTGTTCTACCTATTCCTAGATATCCCCTCTTGTATGGGCTGCATCAGCTCCTCAGGTCGCTATAGCTACAGACCTGTGTGATCTATCCTGATAGGTTGCCAGCACTGGTTGCTATAGCTACAGACCTGGCTTCTACTGCAGCCTAGTAGAAGCCAGTAAACACGCCCCGGAATTCAAAGTGAAGTCAAGAAAACAGGACTGAATTAAGATGAATCAACGTAGTTAGACAACCTCTTTAAGGCAGTGGTTCTAATCAGAATATTATATTTTTGGGGGGAAATACTATTTTTGCAATACCCTAAAGCAGCCTAACAATATGGGTGGAATCAAAGTAAAAAGAGGTTGTTCAGTTCAAGTAGTAAAAAGTGGACACCGGCTAAAGTTGCCAAGAACTAGTGTTGTATTGAAAGCACTGAAACACTGAAGAAGATATTTGCTTCTTTTCCCAGCTTTATCAGACTAGTGAGGCTGCACATGTTGGCAAAGCTTCAGTGCAGGAGTGACACTTTTATGTACAGAATCTTCATTAGGATACTTGGTCTGCAATATTCTGATAACATACTCTATGGCAGTTAATATAAGAGTAGCTTTTTTCTGATGTTATACATTGCTTCTGTTTCTTTATAGATATGGTCCTGGGTCACGATATACATTTTTATTTTCATTTTTTCCTTCACAGAAACAAATCCGGAATCCTTGGCTGGAGAAGTGAGAAAACTGAGGTTATCAATGGCTACGAGGCAAAGGTTAGTAGCATAACCTGAGCAGCGGAGGATTAGAATGAAGCTAAAGGGAGCTGTAATCACGTGTATATTATGACTGTGTAATAAATTACAATGAAATCCAATAAATGCACCCCAATGAAATCACATAATCTGTGGGACTTCTTAGTTACAGTTGGGTGCAACTCAGAACAGGGTTGTCTTAAGAACATTATAGGCCCCAGGCAAAGCAGAGCACCAGGCATTGTCAATACCACCCGCTGATCATTAAAATCTCCAGCTACCACAGTTGAAGGAGAAAAATGACTTGTAGTGGAGAGTAGGCATATCTGTATTTGCGAGGGAAAATTAACTAGTTAAAAAACGGCTTAGTAACGCAAATGCTAACATGCCTACTCTCCACTACAATCTGTACTTGTTCTCCTTTTATTGTGAAAGCCAGAGATTAGAATGTTGAAGTGGGTAAATAGAAAACTAGTGTTAAATTCTCTTCTGTGCATAGATTAGCATGGGGCCAGACTAAAAAGCAGTTCTAAGGACATTGATATGGTTGAACGTGCCCCTTCCTGGGGCCATCAGAAAAATGTGGAGCATGTTTCCGTAATCTAGTGGCCCACCAGGATTCTGCCCGATAGGACAGGTGGCCAGTCTAGACTTGCCTCAGAATCTCTCTAATATCTCTGTTTACGTTTAAGTAATTATAACAATTGGATCATAAATATGCATACCTGTAATGTACAGTCTGGAAATAATGTGGACTTCATAAAAATGTTGACTGTCCATAATAAAGAGGTTTTCCCATTTTAAATAGTGGAAGCATATTGCTAGGACATATGTTACCTCTACCAAAACTGAGAATAAAAGGGTTCCAGTGCCAGTACAGATCCTTAGCACTTTCTGAGTTTTCCCTTTACAGCTGTTCTGCTGACCACCTAGCAGAGCAGTGAACTACAGCACAGTCCTATGCACCTGATTGGGGCTTGTATAGTGGGTGACTGTGGCATTATCATGCAGGTTAATACAGTAAAGTGGTTATATGCTGCTGTCTTTCAATTTTCAGAATCGTTAGGGGTAACAGAAGTCATCCCATTTAACATATGAAGTACTCCTTTATGGTATTAAGGAGGACATGCATGAAAACTGTCTAGATCTAAGACTTTCTTTGTTGCCCATAGCCACCAATCTGAGCTCCCCTTTCATTTTTTCAGAGTACTATATGAAATGAAAGGGGAGCTCTGATTGGTGGCTATTAGCAACACAGAAAGTCTTAGACCTATACAGTTTTCATACATGTGGCCCTAAGCATTTATTATATACTGTTCAGTATGAGATAAACTTTTTGTTGAGCTTTAGAGAAGTGGACCAAGAACAGACAAAAATGGTGCAAAAAGGACTCATAGTAATAGCAACCACATTTAATGAGCCATAAAAGATTGGTTCCCATTGCTCTGCACTTGGCCCATCTATGTATTACATGGGTGGCCATTTAGTGAATGCTTGGTATGTAACAATTCTACTAAATAAATATATGGCCAGACAGTCTCCGAACATCTGCTCAATTTTTCCCTTGGAGTAGGAGGCTATC
Organism: Phyllomedusa bahiana; assembly: GCA_025379985.1. Lineage (NCBI taxonomy): Eukaryota > Metazoa > Chordata > Amphibia > Anura > Hylidae > Phyllomedusa > Phyllomedusa bahiana. The sequence goes on along the minus strand of JAODAL010002368.1, from coordinate 61,548 downwards.
TGGAGTGTTTGACAAAAGCTTTGACCCACTTTAAAATGACATGATCATGTACTCCTAGTTAAGATGTGAGTGGTGCTGGTTTTGTTAGGTAGCATGTTTTATTTACTTACTGTTCATTTTTTTTATTCTCTTATCACTAAACTGCACAACCAGAACAAATAGGCGTGTAATAATATTGATGGGTATATTATTTGTTTGATTTAGATTTTGAGTCCGTATTTTTGGATATAGTTTAAATTTGTATTGCTTTTTATTGTTGAGTTTATTATAGCTTTTATTTTGATCCTGACTAAAATAGTAAAGCAACCAGTGCTTCTGCAGAACCCATTGATTTCCAAGTGATTCAAATTACTGTTATATATAGTATATTTTTGTTAATATTGTGTTATTTTTTTGGGAAAACATGGGTTAACATTGAAAATATGACACTTTAATACAATGTAAAGTAGTCAGTGTAAAGCTTGAATAACAGTGTAAATTTGGTGTGCCCTTTAAATAACTCAACACAGCTATCAATGTCTAAACCGCTGACAACAAAAGTGAGTACACCCCTAAGTGAAAATGGACAAATTATGCCCAAAGTGTTAGTATTTTTTGTGGCCACCATTATTCTCCCACACTGCCTTAACTCTCTTGGACATGGAGTTCACTAGAGCTTCCCAGGCTGCCACTTGAGTCCTCTTCCACTCCTGCATGACGACATCATAATTTTAAGGGTATGTTACTTTTAAAATTGAGAGATAGAATATCCAAAATAAAATCCATAAAATCACATTGAATAAATTATATAAATTTATTTGCATTTTGCTGAGAGAAATAAGGATTGATCCCCTACCAAAAATTAAGAGTTCTGGCTCCTACTGACCAGTTAGACGCTTCTAAGTAACTCGTTATCTGAATTAAAGACAACTGTCTTAAATAGTCACCAAATGCCACCAAGTATTGAGTCTTGTTTGCCAGAGGGATCAAATACTTATTTCTCATTGCAAAATGTAAATAAATTTATATAATTTATACAATGTGATTTTCTGGACTCACAAAAAGTTAGGGATCTTTGGCTTTTGGTTGCAATTTCAGGATGAACTTAAAAGTTATAACAAGGAGCTTAATGGCAAAATTCCCAACAGGTGTTTGATCCTTGAATCACCCAGTGTATTTAGGTGATCAATTTGAATTGGGATTTAAACAGTCCTTCTCATCATGCCGTTCACATTTTTACATATAAGACCAAGACAACACCTTACAATTGAAGTATCCGCCAATGAAAAAATGGGACCAACTAACAAAAAATACTACAACGCCAAACAAAACTACATTTACCCAATAAAATAAATATATCTTTATGGAAAATAAATCAACATATATACAAAATAAACAGTAGCGGTGCAAAAAGTGCAGAAAGTGCTAAAGGTAAGTATGTCCCAAAATAGAAAAAAAAATTATTACAGAAAAATAATAATAGTACACGTGATTTAAAGAAATATAGTCAAAAGACTCATATACCCCAACAAGGTAACATCAATAATAAATATATAATCAAAGCAATGTGTATAAACAAAATAACTAATACTAAATCAAACCATAATAATGGAATACAGACCAAATAGCATGCTGAAAAGACCCTTACAATTGATCATCAGGTCTTTCCCTCCCTTCACCCGCATTTTACCCACCCTTGGTTGAACTTGGTGGACATGTGTCTTTTTTCAACTGTACTAACTATGTAGCTAAGTGGGATCAGCAAGTTTCAACACAGATACAGAGAGACTGGAAGAGTCACAGAAAAGCAAAGAAGTGGACGTCCTTTGGCTACATCACACACTGATGACTGCTTTAGTGTAACCAATTCCCTGCGAAACCAGATAGTGAATACCACACAACTCCAAGCACATTTAAAGGAGGTGAGAGGCAGCCAAGTGTCATGTCAGACCATTCGTAACCATTTACATCTGCATGGTCTGCGTGCTAAAAGACCGGCAGGGGTACATGACCAGACCATCAGGTACAGGCATCGTTGTTTTGCATGTGCCAAGCAGCATCTACGTTGGATGAGTGACCAATGGTCCTCAGTGCTGTTCAGTGTTAAAAGTTGATTCACTCTAAGGAGAAATGATGGCTGCCAACAGTGCTGGGGACGTCAAGGAGAGCGCCATGCATCAACCACTGTTGTCACCAGACGAGCCTTTAGTAGTAGTGGTGGTGGTGGTGTTACAGTGTGCACAGGTGTATCTAGTCAACACAAAACTGCCCTACACTTTGTCAATTGTAAAGTAACAAGCCTCTACTACTTGAATAACGTAACTAATCCAGTCCTTGTGCCTCTGCATAAACAACACATGGTTAATGTCATCTTCATGGACAACAATGCTCCAGCTCATAGAGGTCACGTCATTAGGGAACGGCTATTGAAGACTGGGATACCTCAGATGGAGTCATCATGCTGTGTCATCATGTAGAAGCTCGTAACTCTACCCCTGAACCTCAATGACCGGAGGGGCACCCTTCAAGAAGAATGGGCTGCCATGCCCCACCAGTCAATAACGCAACTTGTGAACAGCATGAGATCTTGTTCTCAAGCTGTGATTGATGCTCAAGGCCACATGACATGTTTATTGAGACATTGACATTTTTTGATAGTGTATACCCTTCACTATTGTTGGCTTCTGTTTCATTAAATTGTTTGAGATGAGAAAATCAACATTGCATGCTACGACTTAAATGGCCGACTTTCAAGATAAACTATCACTGTAGCGTATCATTTTACGTTCTCCATAGATTTCAACCAAAAGCAAAATATCGCTGATTTTTTGTGGGCAGTGCATGTATATATGTAATATATGTGTGTATCCAATATTTAACAATATATATACACATATATGTCACGGCGCGCCGTTGTCCTTCTCCTCCTGCCCGGGAAACCCCGTACTTACCAGTCCCCGCTCATGTGTCCAGCTCTGACAGCCGCCGTGCGCATAACCGCTGCTTAGGGCACGCGCGACGGCTGGTCGGGATTTAAAGGGCCAGCGCGCCATTAATTGGTTATTAACGGCCGCTGGTCCTATATAAGGTATACGCCCCCAGCAATCTCTGCCAGTTTGTTGGTGTGTTTTCCGTGAGTTTAGAGAGTGTTTGGAGTCCATATTGATTACCCGTGTACCAGTCCGTTCCGCTACGTTTCCTGACCTTGCCTGTTTGCCGCCTGCCCTGACCGTCTGCCTGTCTCTGACCACGAACCTCTGCCGCCTGCCCCGACCTTCTGCCTGTCCCCGACTACGTCTGGTAGCCTCACGCCGCAGCAAGTCCATCCCGCTTCGCGGCGGGCTCTGGTGAAAACCGGGGGCTACTTAGACTCCGTTCCCTGGCGTGGCTTAGCTATAATCGCTTGCGTTGGTCCAGCGAATCCACCACACCTGCTACAGTACAAACTGGCCATGAATTCTGCCAGGGTACCCTTGCCCGTTCTCCGGGACGTCTCGACGGCTGTCGCCCAGCAGTGCCAGCGTATTGACCAGCTTGCGGCCATGATGCAGGACCTTGCAGCCCGTCTACCACCGCCTGCGGCGGCCGCCACCTCGCCAGCACCAGTTGCACCCATTCCAGGACCTTCTCTGCAACTACCGCTTCCGTCACGCTATGATGGAGATCCCAGGAAATGCCGTGGCTTCATCAGTCAATGCTCCATCCACCTGGAGATTCTGGGGCACCATTTCCCCACCGAGCGGGCTAAGGTGGCCTTTGTTATTAGCCTCTTGTCGGGGGAAGCCTTGGCCTGGGCTACTCCATTATGGGACCGAGGAGATCTGCAGACGGCGAATCTACAAGCCTTTCTCCAGGGGTTCCGCAACGTTTTTGAGGAACCGGGCCGCACCTCCTCCGCGGCGGCTTTGCTCCGTCTCCGTCAGGGCGACTCCACAGTGGGTCACTACTCCGTGCAGTTCCGCACCCTTGCCTCTGAATTGAAGTGGAATAATGAGGCCTTGGTGGCAACCTTCTGGCAAGGTCTCTCGGGCCATATTAAGGATGAGCTCGCTGGTCGGGATCTGCCGTCCACTCTTGATGAACTGATTCAGTTGGCCTCCCGAATAGACATTCGCTTTGCGGAGAGACAACAAGAGCTTCATCTTCAACGGGAGCTCGCCCGTCCACGCCGGCTACCACGTTTGGCTCCCGTCTTTCAATATTCTCCACTACCTCTGCCAAAGGTTCCGGAGGATGAAGCCGTACGCATCGAGAGAGCCCACTTGTCCCAGGAAGAATACTCGCAGCGTCGCCTGAGGCAGTTATGCTTCTACTGTGGCGGTTCTGGCCACTTCATTGGGGACTGTCCGGTACATCCGGGAAACTCGCGCACATTAGGGTTCGCAGGAGAGGCGTCCCTAGGTGTCTGTGCAGCATCTCTCCGTCTGACCATTCCCGTACTCTGGAGTCTCACCGGACAGCACCTTCCAAGCCACCGCCTTCCTTGATTCGGGGTCCGCTGGGAACTTTGTCAGCCAGGCTCTGGTCTCCAAGTTTCGTCTCCCGGTGACCCCTTTGCAGAAACCCATGTACGTCTCCTCCGTTAGTGGCGAATGCCTAAGGGATGTTATTCGGTTCTGCACGGCGCCCCTTTCTTTACAGATAGGCGCTCTACACAAGGAAACTCTGAAGCTGCTGGTCCTGCCTCGTTCCTCTTCCGAGATTCTCCTGGGCCTTCCATGGTTGCAAGAGCATGCTCCGACCTTGGACTGGAACACGGGTGAAATTATCCGTTGGGGCCCTGCGTGCCACTCGCGATGCCTTCCGGTTCTCCGTTCTGCCCTTCGGCCCGCTCCAGTAAAGTCTTCAAAACCTCTGTCGGGTCTGCCCACTCCGTACCAAGACTTTGCCGATGTGTTCTCTGAAAGACAGGCCGAAACGCTGCCCCCGCACCGGCCTTTTGATTGTCCTATTGACCTGCAACCTGGTAGTACTCCTCCCCGAGGCAGAGTCTATCCTCTTTCCGTCCCGGAGACTAAAGCTATGACCGAGTATATTCAGGAGAACCTCCGTAAGGGCTTCATACGCAAGTCTTCTTCACCTGTTGGGGCTGGCTTCTTTTTCGTCGAAAAGAAGGATGGGACTCTACGACCCTGTATCGATTATCGGGGGCTTAACAAAATTACTATCAAAAATCGATACCCCCTGCTTCTGATCTCGGAGCTATTCGATCGCCTGCGTGGCGCGAGAATTTTTTCCAAGTTGGACCTACGGGGAGCGTACAACCTGATCCGTATCCGTAAAGGCGACGAGTGGAAAACGGCTTTCAACACCAGAGATGGGCATTTTGAATATCTGGTCATGCCCTTTGGCCTTTGCAACGCCCCAGCAGTTTTCCAAAATTTTGTCAACGAGATCTTCCGCGACCTCCTTTATGTTTGTGTCATTGTTTACTTGGATGACATCCTGATCTTCTCTCCGGATCTCAAGACTCATCGCCACCACGTCCGCCTGGTGCTCAAACGTCTCAGAGATCATCAGTTGTATGCCAAACTGGAAAAATGTCTGTTCGAACGCACCTCGTTGCCCTTTCTGGGGTACATCGTCACGGATCAGGGTCTCCAGATGGATCCCTCTAAGCAGTCTGCAGTTTTACAGTGGCCTCGACCTGTGGGCCTTGGGCTATCCAATGATTTCTGGGCTTTGCAAATTACTACAGGCAATTTATCCCGCACTTCTCCACGCTCGTGGCCCCGCTGGTGGCCCTGATGAAGAAAAATGCCAACTCCAAATCCTGGCCTCCAGAAGCTCAAGAAGCCTTTGAGCACCTCAAATCGGCATTTGCTTCAGCTCCTGTCCTGTCTCGCCCGGACCCGCAGCGTCCGTTCGTTCTTGAAGTGGACGCTTCCTCAGTGGGTGCTGGAGCCGTCCTCTTACAGAAGTCTGCCTCTGGAAAACTGCGCACCTGTGGTTTTTTCTCTAAGACCTTCACTCCAGCCGAGCGAAACTATTCGATTGGAGACCGTGAATTACTCGCCATAAAGTTGGCCCTAGAAGAATGGCGTCACTTGCTGGAGGTGGCTCGCCATCCCTTCGAAATCTTCACGGATCATAAAAAATCTCCTTTATCTACAGTCCGCGCAGCGACTAAACCCTCGTCAAGCCAGGTGGTCCCTCTTCTTCGCTCGCTTTAACTTTTTCCTGCACTTTCGGCCAGCTGAGAAGAATGTCAGGGCGGATGCCCTTTCTAGGTCCTCGGACACTGTGGGCTCAGAACCACCGTTGCAACACATAATTCCTCCAGAACGTCTCCTCATGGCGGCCCCCGTGGGTCTTAAACATCTACCTCCGGGGAAGACCTTTGTCCGCCCTGCCTTGCGGCCCAGAATCCTGAGGTGGGGACATTCTTCCCGAACTGCTGGGCATCCAGGAGTCCATAAGTCTCTTCAGCTGGTTTCCCGATATTACTGGTGGCCCACCCTTGCTCAAGATGTCAGGGACTTTGTGCTGGCCTGCTCCTCTTGTGCCCGAAATAAGGTTCCTCGCCTCAAACCCGCGGGCCTTCTTCAGCCTCTCCCTGTGCCGGAAAAACCCTGGACCCATGTCGCCATGGACTTTGTCACAGATCTCCCACCCTCATCTGGAAACACGGTCATCTGGGTGGTGACCGACCGTTTTTCCAAGATGGCTCACTTTATCCCACTGCCTGGGTTACCCTCTGCCCCCCAGCTGGCCCAACATTTTTTCCATCATATTTTCCGCTTACACGGTCTCCCGTTGCATATTGTCTCTGACAGGGGAGTCCAGTTTATTGCTAAATTTTGGCGGGCCCTGTGCTGTCAGTTGCAGATTCAGCTGGATTTTTCTTCTGCATACCACCCTCAAACTAACGGGCAGGTAGAGAGGGTTAACCAGGTGTTGGGCACCTACTTGCGGCACTTTGTGTCCGCTCGTCAGGATAACTGGTCCGATCTTCTCTCCTGGGCAGAGTTTTCTTATAACTCTTTAGAGTCAGAATCCGCTGGGGCCTCTCCCTTTTTTGTTGTCTTTGGGTTACATCCCCGCCCACCTCTCCCTCTAGCTACCTCGTCTCTTGTCCCTGCCGTGGATGCCCAAGTAAAGGACATCAAGGCTCTCTGGCAATTTACACGACAGGCCCTGCTACGAGCTTCTGCCCGCACCAAACTTCAGGCTGACAGGTACCGTAGGCCCCCGCCCCTATTTGAGCCAGGCGATAGGGTTTGGTTATCCGCGAAGTACATCCGCTTTAAGGTGCCCAGTTACAAGTTGGGCCCCAAATACCTGGGCCCTTTTGTGGTGCTTCGGCGTCTGAACCCCGTGTCCTATAAGCTTCGCTTGCCTCCTACTCTACGTATCCCGAACGCGTTTCACGTGTCCCTCCTCAAGCCGGTGGTGCTGAACCGCTTCTCCCGTAGATCTGTCTCGCCTTCTCCTGTTGCTAGCACAGATAACATCTTTGAGGTCAAGGAGGTGCTGGCGGAGAAGACAGTGAGGGGGAAGCGGTTCTACCTTATTGACTGGAAGGGCTTCGGTCCGGAGGAGCGTTCATGGGAACCTGAGACCAATCTGTCCCCTGATCTCCTCTCTAGATTCCGAAGGACGTGGGGGCGGGCTGGGGGGGGGGGGGGGACTGTCGCGGCGCGCGGCGCCGCGGCTCGCCGCGGCCGTCCCCCTGCGCGCACGGGGTCGGGCGCGGGTGCCGTGGCTGTCCACAGCCGTTGTCCTTCTCCTCCTGCCCGGGAAACCCCATACTTACCAGTCCCCGCTCATGTGTCCAGCTCTGACAGCCGCCATGCGCATAACCGCTGCTTAAGGCGCGCGCGACGGCTGGTCGGGATTTAAAGGGCCAGCGCGCCATTAATTGGTTATTGACGGCCGCTGATCCTATATAAGGTATACGCCCCCAGCACTCTCTGCCAGTTTGTTGGTGTGTTTTCCGTGAGTTTAGAGAGTGTTTGGAGTCCATATTGATTACCCGTGTACCAGTCCGTTCCGCTACGTTTCCTGACCTTGCCTGTTTGCCGCCTGCCCTGACCGTCTGCCTGTCTCTGACCACGAACATCTGCCGCCTGCCCCGACCTTCTGCCTGTCCCCGACTACGTCTCTGGATCACGATTTTGTACCACGCTGTACCCCGGCCGCCATCGCAAGCCAGTCACGTCAGGGGTAACGACCTGGTAGCCTCACGCCGCAGCAAGTCCATCCCGCTTTGCGGCGGGCTCTGGTGAAAACCGGGGGCTACTTAGACTCCGTTCCCTGGCGTGGCTTAGCTATCATCGCTTGCGTTGGTCCAGCGAATCCACCAACCCCGTTACAATATATATTTCCACATTAGTTTGCACCACTTAGAAATCAGTGGGTTCTGCAGAAGCATCCATTACTTTACCATTTTAGTCAAAATCTAAACAAAAGCTATAGCAAACCTAACGATATAAGAGATAAGAGAAATACAAAAAAGATTATTAAATGTATATTTAGATTATTTATTATTTGGCTAGGTTTCCACATTTCCCATTGTGAGGTTATATTTTCTAAGCAGAGGTTTTACATTTCTATCGCTTTTTTTTAAGTGCTTTCTAGGTGTGGTGTTTTTGTTGCTTTTTTCCCCCCCATGAAATGAACATGCTCTTATAGGGATGTTTAAGTGCCATTTAAAAATGATCATCATTTTGGTAACTTTACTGACATGACAACCCAGATAAGCGTTTGGGGGAAATTGCTCACAATTGTGCAGAATAATACCACTTGTTCTCCAAATCTCCGACTGCCAGTGCATAACATTGATAGCTGCATAGTCATGCAAATCTAAATATATATGTATAAAGCAAGCAATACCTCTGTAACTCTTTTTCCAGGTATATGGGGCTTCCAATGTAGAATTAATTACTAGAACTCGCACAGAACATTTATCAGACCAGCACAAGGGAAAGAGCAAAGGTAATGTGAAATGTCAGCTGGTTTCCAAGTACAGTTGAAACTGTACCCCTAAGGCTATGTTCAAAGCGCATTCAATGTGTACATTTGGTGTATGCAACAGGAAGTACTATAGGCATATACGTCAAATCAGTTCCTAGACTGCATGGGCATCCATTAGACTTTTGGCATCCAGCAGGCCTTTAATCCTCAGTAAACCTTTTCTTTCTCTGTTAAATGCTTTGCTATGTTATATTGCTGGTCACTATGTAATAAATTATACTGTGAGTATACTTTAGAAAAAAAAATTGCTAGTCTGTGGATGACGGTTGCATTTATTGGGGCTAAAACACATTGGGGTACATTTGTCAAAGGAGTTGCGGCAGAATTCTGGCACAAGTTACGCAGAAAATAATGCTTTATTTAATGCATTTATTATGTTTTAGAAAGCTTCTATATATTTCTGCATCTTGTGTGGTTTTATGGAAAGAGCATAGCTTCATGGAAAAAGCATGACTTAGCATGCGACACTTGGCGCCAAGAACATGCGCAACATTTTGGAGCAGGGAGTTGCATGAAGTTAGCCGACTCGGTGTAAAATTAGACTGGACCATTCTAATATGCGCTAGATTTATCAACACTATGACAAATGTGGCGCTTTGTAAGACTGTCTCATCTAATTTTACACTGTCTAAGATTCAGAAAATATTGATAAATCTGCCTCATTGTAATCAGAGAACATATTGTGGATCTCCGCGGCACTGTGGAGCTGGCTCTTGGGTCGGTTTCAAGTGGGTATTTACTGCTGGTACAGCCAGTGTCAGACTGAAGGGGGTGGAGGCTCACCATGGGAGTTGATCTTGGGGGCCCACCCTATAGTTACTGAACATGAAAATATTACCTGTTAATTTTTAGGCCTCTCAGGCATAAAAGCTTGCATTTTACCACATGATGCAGTGTGCAAAACGGAACTGTATTGTGCAGTACGCAATACAAAGTGAGTTGCATATCTCACACATCAAACTATCTTACACAGCTATCTGTCTCACATATCTGTCTGTCATCAGGTCACCATCACCTGACAGTGAATACAGCACTGATCCAACACAGAAGGAAAAATAACCCCTGACATCCAGGGACTCACAGGATACATCTGATGAGTCGTCCTCTTCTCTCACGAGTCGTTCTTTTTCCTTTTTCTTATTCATCCACTGCAGACCATCATGACAACTTCTCCCAGACAAAACTCGACTCTGCAGAATTTACCACACAAACATCTTAGACTTCTCACTTTTCCAGCACTTCCCTATCAATTACTACCTCTTGTGAGTAGGTAGTAATGTTGCCCGCCATTAAGTAGGTAGGTATATAGACCTCCAGTAGAAAGGTATATAGGCCCACTGTAGGTAGGTATAATAGCCCCCTGTAGGTAGATAAGTATATATGCCCCCTGTTGGTAGATAGTCATTCCCCTGTAGATAGGAAGGTATTTATGCCCCCTGTAGGTATACATACAGCCCCTTGTAGGTAGATAGGTATACAGACACTTATCGATAGGTAGGCATATACCCTCGGTAGGTAGATACGTAGGTATGTGTATAGCCCTTTGCAGATATGTCGGTATACAACTCCCAGTAGGTATATATAGTCATGTAGAGGTATATTGCCCTCTGGAGATAGGTAGAATTATAGCCACTTGTAGGTATATAGCCCCCTGTAAACAAGTAGGTATACAGCTAACTGCAGGAATATATGTCCCCTCTAGGCATACACCCTCTTGTATGTATATATTCCCCCTGTAGGTATACAACCACATGTAGGTATATATGCACTCTGTAGGTATATAGCCCCATGGAGATAGGTTGATATACAGCCCGCTGTAGGTATATATACAGCCCCCTGTAGATAGGTAGGTTTACAGCCCTCTGTAGGTATATAGCTCTCTGTAGACAGATAGGTATACAGCTCCCTGTAGGTATATATGTCCCCTGCAGGTATATATGCCAGCTGTAGGCATACAACCTCTTTTAAATATATATACCCCTTGTAGATATGTAGCCTTCTGCAGATAAATAGGTATACAGCCCCCTGCAGGTATATTATCCCCTGTAGATGGATATGCCCCTTGTAGGTATCTAGCCTCCTGCAGGTAGATAAGGCCCCTTCTGACTGATTAGAAAAAATACAAGAAACATACACACCTCCCCTGTTCCCCATCTGAGTTGCCCACTCCAGGACAATGCTCCCAGGATCTGTTAGGCCTGAAGCCAAAGCTTTCAGCCTAGAAGATACAAAGGCTACAGGATGCGTGATAACATCACTATATCACTCCTCCTGTTCGTTTACTCCTGTTAGTCGGAGGCTGAAGTCTCCACACTACTCAGGCTTGGGAGTGTGCACGAGCTCTTTCAGAGGGCTGAAGTACGCCAGAGCAAAAAGACTTAAAGGAGTTGTCTCACTACAAGGATTGCTTTTTATGTTAAAGATCTTGCAAAAGCAAGTCACTTTGCAATATGTGTCCTACCTGTTCTGAGATATCCCCTCCTGTATGGGCTACATCAGCTCCTCAGCTTGCTATCGCTACAGACCTGTTTGATCTTTCCTGATAGGCTGCCAGCACTGGTTGCTATAGCTACAGACCTGGCTTCTATTGCAGCCTAGTAGAAGTTAGTAAACACACCCCTGAACTCAAAATGAAATCAAGAAAACAGGACTGAGGTAAGATGAATAAATGTAGTGAGACAACCCCTTTAAGTATACCACTGACTTTAAATGTTTCAAATTTATGGGAAGTGCCAAGTGTTCATGCACGATTATGTTCTTATAATAAAACACCACAAAATGTGGTGCAATCCATGTGTATCTTTCTGAAAGATGTGAATCTAGCCAGGAATTCCCTCCAGAAGAAAGAACATTGCCTCTGTGGTGCCAGTTCTCTGTACAGAGACTCACTGTCTTTCAAGAGACTATTGTGCTCCAAGTGAAGATTCATCTTGCTATTACTTTTCATAATACCTTCTGACTTCAGAAATCAGAGTGGAACTTGAAAAATAAAATTACCTACTGTAACCCTTAGCCCCATCAGGGTAACACTAACATTACTTATATCCATTATACATACTATTTAGATAGAGAAAGGAGGGCTTCCTTCATGGTACCCCCTCTCTCAGTGCCCAATTTGTGCCAAGAAGAATAGTCATTGGAAATGTAATTTTATGCATGGTATAATTTGGGTAAGAGATGTAACAAAAAGAATGGAAAGATTGTTGTAAAAAGCAGCTCCTGCACATACCGTAAATGCATGATGTCCTGAAAGGTAAATTTAGTGAAAACTAATCGCTATTGATTTTTCCAGATCTGTCTGCGGTGTTTGACACTGTGGACCACTAAAGCCTAATCAGCATGCTTCGCTCTTTTAATCTTAGGGACGCTGATGTGTATTGTTTTTCTTCCTACCTCTCTGACCACTTATACACTGTATTATTTGCTGGGCTTAATTTTTCACCTCTTCCCCTTGCTGTAGGGGTTCCTAAGGGATGTCATAGATGCTTTCATCCTTATCAGGCTTGGACTTGTCTCCAAAGGGGAGCAGAGGAAACCCATAATAGGTCCCTGGGTAGCTTGGGCCTGGGGCTACTTTTATTTTTTTAATTATTTTTATTGATTTTCACAAATTTAAACAAAAGTGACATCAATACAAGTCAATGAATTAACATAACCAAACATTTAGAAATGAAAAACTTAAATGGCCAAACAGACACCATCACCATATCAACATTCTGGAGGTGTTATATACCTTATCCAAACCAGCACCTATCTCACACCTAAGAAGTCCCCGACTTTGAAACTATGTCAAAGTGCATGTCCTTATACAGTTTCCATAGAGTTAACTATCCTGGGGCTACTTTTTATGAAGAAAGGCAGAGAAAGAGCAAGAGGTATGTGCAGTCATCTACAGTACCTGTAGGGCGGGTCAACTCCACTGGTGGGCCCGAAGAATGAACTTTATGGTGGGCCTCAGGCATCCCAGTCTGACACAACTACTTATTTCAGGTCCATTTGTACATAGTGTGGTAGGACCTCACTACCAAAATAGTGTATTAATGTATTTTATCTTTGATAAATAACTAAGTTGAAATAAGTAAATCATTTATACTGGTGAATAATGTTGTACAGCATTATGCTACTGGCACTTTTAAGGTTTTTTGCTATCTGGGTGAAACCCTTTTGAAGCCAGCTTGTAGGTTGGGCTCAGAGAACTGGGAAATGGCCGCACTTGCATAGTTCTCCTCACTTTTTTCTGTTGAAGTTCTGAATACAGCTCATCGAGTGTATTCGGTAACATTCAGAACTCCTATAGGCATGAATGGGAGAGCTGCACAAGTTTGGCCATCTCCTCATTCTCTGAAGCTGGCTTATCGTGGGCTATGAACCAACCTTACAAGGGATTTTACCAGATGGCAAAACCCCTTGCAAAATGTATCACGTATCAGCCTCTGTACGAGTCAACAGGGAGCATAAGAGGAGACTAAGGCCAAATAAGTAGACCTAGTCGGATGGGCAATGCAGTAAAGTTGTTAGTACAGTTTAGCTGAATTTCAGTTGTCAAGTTAGAGCAAGTGGAGGTTAACCTGGGCTTAGGACAACAGTAGTCCAGAGGCAGGCTTCCCCAAATCAATGTGACCTAGGCACATGTGCTTGAGGAGCATCCAGGCTGAGGAAGAGATTCTCAGGGACACAAACACCAGAGGCACAAGACTTGTACTTTGTACTAACCATGGCCGGATAAGCACCTAGTATGTCATGGAGAAGAGAGGGAACCGATGAGTTGTGATAGCGGAGCTGCAGACAAAGTTAGTACCCTAAGGGTGGGTTCCCAGACTCCATTGCAGGGAAGAAAAAACTTATTTGTATTTTCAAACTACTAAGTGCAAGTAAAAGTCTGTTAAAACCTATGTTGTAGTGTTTCATTTCTTCCTACCTCCCGTATGTTACATATATGATGATGACACCCATCAAAATACTACACTACTGCAAAAAAACCAGTAATTGTCTGTCATCTGTCTCTAGCATCATGTCTTCTTTAAAAAACTGAACTGCTTATTGTAACGATTTCCAACTGGGATGGCTGGAAAACGCCTGGGTATGGCGGATCCTCTGGGCCCACCGCGGGCGCAGATGGTAACGCAGGCGGTGGGTAGCCGAAGTGCAGGTCTAGGTAGCCGTTGCTGGAACGGAGACAGGGCACCGCAGGTGTAGCCGTTAAATGTATGCACAGTCCAGGAGGGTAGCAGGCTGGGTATGGCAACAGGTATACCGCAGGTATATGGCAGACTGGTGCAGAGGCAGGTATACAGCAGGTAGCAGATAAATGTACAGGTAATGTATAATTAAGTTAGCAGCAATACAGAAGCCAGGGGGTCAAACTCAGAGCAGGAAACACACAACAGCTAACTGACCCAGGGAAGTTCCTTAAGTAGCCTGGGGTCAGATGTCACTGGGCAGGAACAGGAACACTGTCTCTTTAAATAGAGTGCAGTGCCGCACACGCACCCCTAGAGGGAGCACGTGTGTGCACCGGATGACAGGAAGCTGGAAAAAGCGATGGTGACTCAGACCTGCCAGCAGGAACAGCTGCAGGACTGCCAGGAATCGGGACAGGTGAGTGCCAAGAGCCAGGGACACCAGAGGATGCCGCAGCAGCAGCCAGGACACGGGCATGCTGACGGTCCATAGCAGGGACCGCGGCGTGAACCGTGACACTTATGTTACTACTAACCTACCTAAACCCAATGCTCTCATTCTAGTATGTAGTACTATCATAACTCCTAGGCAGCAGACCATTAGTCTTGGCATTATGTTTGACTTTGATCTTTCTTTTACTCCTTGCATTGAATCACTTTCAGCACATTCATGTCACCTTGACTTCAAAAACATATGACGATTCTGCCCTTTTCTTAATGGCCAATGGAAATGGCCAAAATATTTATTGTCGTTCTGATTCATTCTCTTCTTGATTTTAGTAACTTACTAATCAGTCTCTCTCTCCAAACTCCCCCCTCTCTAGTCTATCCTATATGCAATAGCCATGCTCATCTTTCTGTCTAACCACTGCACTGATGCTTCTACCCTGTGCCAGTCACTGCAGTGGTTGCCCATTCACTTAAGCGTTCATTTTAAACCTATGAATCTCACCCACAAAGCTCTTCACCATGCTGCACCTCCATGTATCTTCTCCCTTATCGGCTTACTACTCTGCCTGTGGTCTAGATTTATCCAGTTACCTAGGGCTAACATCCTCTCTAATCCAAAACTTCGACATTCATGTCCAAGAGTTTTTTGTTTTTTTTAAATGTACTACCCTGAACATTCAGATTCAGTCTCAACAGCCCCAATTTTAAGCATGCACTACATATCTTTTCCGGTAGGCCTATCACATGTCATAAATGGACTCTTGTTTTATAACCTCATCACAGATATTGGTTGGGTGACTGGCTCATTCAGCTGTATGTGCACTACCCTATTCTGTACAAAAGATGGTAACCATTGTACAACAACAAGCCCTTTTACTGCTCTTGTCACCCCTATTCCCTTTGAGATTGTAAGCTTTTGTGAACAAAGCCCTCATTCTATTTGTTTGCATTGTTAATTAGTTTGTTACTCTGTAGTGTCTGATGTATTGTTGCCCTGTGGATTCTGCTGGTGATATATAATAAAGGTTGTTAAGGTGAAGCTTTGCTTTAAAGTACAACAAAAATGTAAAAAACAAAAAAAATTTATACTAATTAAAATAAAATGATACTAAACAAATGGAAATGTGAAATAGCAAATAGTAACATCCCACGAAGATTGAATCTAACGTAATAAGTGATAAGCATGAGTTGTACTATTTCAACATTATTATGTTTTAAAGTGGTCTGATTACAGGTAGGCACATCTACAACTGAGTATTTCTTTGGAATATAATCTAAACTGCTGGTTTATATCTTGGTAACAGACAATATAGTATAATGTGACAATTCCTATAATGCTTCAGAAGAAACTACCATGTTGCTTCGAACAGAAAATGAGAGAGACTAAATTTTAGCCACAGTTATAGGTAGCAAAATGACAAGGTCTATCCCCATTTCTATTATTACTTCTCAATTTTCCTTTCAGGTAGTAAAACGCCTTTACAGTCATTCCTGGGGATAGCTGAGCAGCATGTAGGACCAAACAATGGGGTAAGTATTACCGTGTGATTGCTGAAACCTTGATAGCAGCGTCTGTGTTGGCTCTTTTCCTGCCCCCGCTATGTTACTGTACTTAAAAGGATTGTATTAGCTGTCTCTGTGAAATAAGGATTTAGTGCAAATCAATACCTGGTGTGTCAGAATGCGCTTATACCAGCCTTCTGTCTGATGGTTATCAATAATTGTATCCTGAAGATCTAAAATTACCTTCACATGAAGATAGAAACGTTGCTCTGACGTTTACAGGTGACTTGATAGATAGCAATGGAACAAGCAAACAAACTTATCTCTTTTATTAATATGTTGTCCGTTGTCCTAAAAGAGAAAATATTGTGAAAATGTTTTCAATTTATAGGTAAGGCTATGTACATATCTGCATTGTTATTTCCAGTTTACTGTTCCATCAAAAGATGCCTGATGGACCCTACTGAATATAATAGGGTCTGTTGGATTTTCATCATGTTTTCCATCAGCAGCCTGCTGCGCTATTCTTACCGTCTTTTGTGAGAGAATCTGTGGCAAAGATTCCTATTGGAGTCTCCAACACAAATATGAATGTATCCTAACATTTACCCTGTTTCCCCGAAAATAAGACACCCCCGAAAATAAGACCTACTGCATTTTTTTTTATGCAATTCAGAGTTTGGCTGCTTATGCTGATGTTTGTGATGAAATCACTACACTATATTAATACATGTTGATGTTTTGTTCAACAATAAATGTGAATTCTTGTTCTTAAAAAATAAGACATCACCAGAAATTAAGTCTTAGCTCGTCTTTAGGATCAAAAATTAATATAAGACACTGTCTTATTTTCGGGGAAACAAGGTACTTCTATCTACTAATAGATTTTCAATGGAATAATTGTATTTTATATTTTTTGGTTTTGGAGTTTAGCAGCCTCTACTTTTTCATGTTTTTATTGACATAGCTACATTAGGCAGAAAATAGAAAATATACTTTATTTTTTGGGTTGCGCAGTTTGGGGATACAAATAAATGACTTATTTATTTTGCCATGTGAATATAAAAAGCCGATATCTGGGCTGTTTTTTTGGGAGGGTTTATAAAGCTTATGGTTTACACTAATTAATTCAGCCTGGTGCCTTGAAAATGTATGAATTACACACAGTCGAGTCCCATTATTATGACAACCAGCTAATATCCAGGTTAACCACCAAGGACACCAGGTAGACAGGCTGGGAGTGACTCAACAAGGTCCTGGTAGTTTGTCACAGGTATCTGGAGTCATACTGACTACATCCCACGGCTGCTGGAGAGTGGTGGACATAACTATCGAGGTTGTCCCACAGATGCTCAGTTCTGTTCAAGTCTGGAGAATTACGGGGTCAGAGTAGTATTTGGAAGTCTTGGTCATGCCCTTCCAACCAATGTCTGACATTTCTAGCCATATGACATATAGCATTTTGAAATCACAAGAGTTAATGACTGCTGCTCACCTCAATTGCTTGTGGTGCTCGCACGTGTTCTCCTCTTGATACGTCCAGTCACTATGTTTTGCACGGATCTTGAATATCCCCGACCTCAGGATACAATTGCTCAAACATTGGTTGTTGTTTGGACATGTCGCATTGTCTTGCAGAAAAATCCCATCCACACAGGGAAGACAATCAGCCTGTATGGATGTACATGATCTACAAGGATGGAGTCATACCCAAATCAGTTGAGAGTGCCTTATACCTGGATAAGTGGCCCAAAGAATGGCACAAAATAATTTCCCAGACCATAACGATGCCGCCACCAACTTGTGTTCTTCCAGCAATGGTTGCAGGTTGTGTGTTCTTTTTCTCACCTGACATCCATCTGTTTGATGAAGCAGAAAATGTGACTCATCAGAGAAAGGCGACCCGTTGCAAATCAATAGAGATTTTCTATTGCTGCTGTGAAAATTGAAGACATTTTTGCTTTGTTCTTCTAAATACACACATGCTTCAGTCACGAGGAGAAGATCCATTAGCCTACATTTGTTTCTCTTGGCTTAGATTTACACATCATGAAACTCCTACCCTGATATTGAAACACAATTTTCTTTTCATAATACATTCAGTGATTTAATTGTAGAGATACTTGGAAAATCTCCACTGCCATCAGCTGATCCTGTGCCAGTATACTGTGCCGCTGACAGGGCTCTGTGGCGAATCATGTTGAAAAGTATTTAATGGAATATGAAAAATCTAATTAACTCTATAATAACAATGTATATGTTTCCAATAGAGCTGTCACTTCTATCACAATTAGTTGTAAAAAAAAAAACAAATAGCATTGTGACAGTGACAGAAAATAGGCAAATTATGCATCACCTCAGATGTTTACAGCTCACTTGTACCATTGTTCTTCTAATTTTCATTAACATATGCTGCTATTAATACAGATTTTTCTCGGGAAATTGTACGTGGCAGCCCAAGAATAAGCAAATTATATTCTGAGGGGTTGTTTATATTCATTAGTATTGAGAAAGTTAATTGGGTTTTATCGTTTGAATTGTTTGTGCACTTCAGCTAATTCTATGAGATTGAATTTGAAATCCAGGGGCGAGTCTCTCCTCTCAGCAGGCGTGTCTCTCCTGACTAAAGAGTTGTGACATCATCATTCTGTGTGAAGCAGGGGAAGGGGAAGCTTGTCTGGAGAGAACAGATCTGCAGCCTCCTGCATGCTTCTTGTGTCTGCAGAGCCTTCATCTCCAGGCTCCACAAGCTCCTTGCTGTGCTATAACCAGTTATACACACAGACTGAACTGATGAAATACATGTGAGGAATGCACACTGCCCTCCTTCCTCCCCCTCTGTTATCAGGCAGGAGACTGTGTTATATGGAGGGAACACAGGACATAAGACGGTGTGATGTGGGGGGATCGTTGAGTTAAACAGTCAGTAATTACCCAGATCATTCACCTTAGTGCTGGGAGATGAATATAGAGCCAGCAGCCCTCTCACATAGCTGGTTTTACTTTCGGTTTTAACAGCTCAGAGGGGAGTAAACACAGAGTGTGCAGGCTGCCAATCACAGCACAAGGGGCGTGTCCGGGGCATTTCCTGTCTGGGGGCATATCCCACCAGGCTGAATGAAATGTCAGCCAGCCAATCACAATGTAGGGTGCGTGTCCAAGGCAGAATCCGACCGGGGGGCCTGTCCCGACTAGCCAATCACCGAACAAGGCGGGGCGTCCCGACTAGCAGCAGCAGAAAGAGAAAACAGATGCACAGAAAAGCTCATATCTGTTACACTAAGTGACTTGGGTAATGCAACCCAATTACAAAAGTGCTTATTTTTACTGTCCCCATAATCTGAGATATGATCTTTGTAGTGAGAAAACCACTTTAAGGGAACTATAATATATAGAAGAGAGAGAGGACCATATAGCAGTAATCAAGATAGGACCGTACTCTTGTTTAATGCCAATACACTCCTTTGGCTACATTCCCATCTACATTGCAGGTTCTGTTAGAAGTTTCCATGGTAGATTCCCTCAATTATGCTGGAAACAACAGCACTATTTTTACCTGTATAAATACAGGCACCATAACAGCAATACAACAAACCAAATGATAGTCAATGGGTTTCTTCGGGCGCTGCTGGTGTCCTGCAGGCAACAGATCCAACAATGCCGTTATTTGCAGTTTTCTATTTCTATGATGGAACAGAGAAAAATAAGTAATGCAGTTATGCACATAGCAATATCCTTAGCAATCACCTCTACAGAATATACTTCCTTAGCATAGAAAGAATTATTTTATACATACACAGTTTATCTTATTCTATATCGGGTGCTTTTACTACTAGTTGGTAAAGCAATTGATTTGGGTAGGGCTGGTTCAGCCAGACTTAATTTTCGCTGGCGATTGCAAGAAAAACGTTGTGACCAATCATCAATCTTTTTCCAGACGAGAAAAAGGAAGTACATCATTCCATTGAATGATACACTTTCTTTTGCCTGTCTGGTAAAAAGATGGTGATTGGTCACATGATTTTCCCATGATCACCAGCAAAATTCAGGTCACACCAAACCGGCCTGAATCAGAAGTTCAACATTACAGTGATCATTTAAAAGTTTCTTTTATTCTGGTTTTTGTTTTAGCAGACATTAATCACCCAGACTTTTAGCCAGACTAACCCAACAGCCATCACTCCAGATGAATACTTTGACCCTAATTTTGAATTGGGACAACGGGATATGGGACGACCCATGGAACTTACTACCAAAACTCAAAAGTAAGTACAGCCAAAAGATAGTATTCTCATTGTAGATATACATCGGTGGCATGGATGCATTTTTTAAAATAAAATTATAGCCACATTTTCTATATTATAGCTCGAATGAAGGCTCTTCTGAGTGCAGTGTCTTTTCATACACTTGATTGGGCATGAAATATACAATTGTTTTACGTAATAGGGGTTTATTAACCCACGTGCACTTCTCAGCACTGCAGGTGGGCTAGTAGCTTGATGCATGCTGCTTCTACCTCCTTCTCCCCCTTTCCCCTCCTTGTGAGCAGCAGCTGTAACCTGATCTCTCAGTGAATCTGGAAGTCTTTCTACTCTCTCTGACTTATGTTTACCGATTTTTTTTTTTAATTAATTTAAAATCAGTGATCAGAGCGGGAGTCCAGGGGAGAAGAAAAGAAGTCTGATAAGAGAAAAAAAGAGACATTTATTTGTAATAAAACACATTACAAAACTTCTTTGCGGTATATGGAAAGTTGTTTATAATTCGAGCTAGACTTTAATACTCATCCACAGTATCTCTCTCTTGCAGTGGGCACCAAATTCATCAACAGAAGAAGTGCCCTCTTTATGAATATGGCATGTGCTGCTAAAAAAAACAAAAAAAAACACAAATGCAGAGTTGAAGTTCTAAATCTGTCTCCATTAAAGTGTCACAGGGGCTTCATAATTGTTGTGTTAAGTCCAATTACCATACTTTTCAATGTATTTATGCCAAAAACTGGCATTAATACACTTATAAATCTTTTTAGTGCTCTTTAGAAAGACATGTGCCTTAATAGCTATATTGTCTTGTGTAACAAGTATAATGGATAGTCTGTGTGTCACTTGAAGTAGAGTTCATCAGGCAGATTCACAGAGCCTGCTCTTTAAAGCTAGGTTCAGACTCACACGTCCTGGTTAGGCTGTGGGTGCTTCTACAGCAGTGACTAGCATATCAGCTCTGTTGTTACTAGCTGATACTGTTAGAGGGACATTGGTAAAGGAAGGGTTTACACAGTAGGGCAGAAGGCTGGAGAGCTTTAAAGGTTTAACGTTTGCCAATAAGAAACATAAAGAAGCTCCTGTGTTGCTCATAAGACATGACGGGGGAGTGATATAAAAGGCCCCCCAATTTTTTGCTAACAGAGGAAGATGGTCTGTAACCTAGGGAAGCTTGTGCACACAAGCAGAAGATAACTGCTATAGCGCTAAAAGGAAGTAAAAACAGAACAGCATTGTATTTGGTAATAGTCTTAATTATTTACCTCTGCCTACACGTTTAAAGCTGATCAGTGTGGTTAGAATACCCCTTTAACCCCTTAAGCCGAACGCCTAAAAGATTTAAAAGACCAGAACATTTTTTTTTTTTTTGGCCCCTCCTTCTTTTTAAACAGTTTTTAACTTTTTTATTTTTTTCAAAGACGCAGTTGGATGAGGCCCCCTTTAATTTAAGAAAGTTGTACTTTAAAGGGGAAAAGTTTAAATACACTTTTTAAATAAATTTCAGATTTTTTTTTATTTTTTTCCAAAAATGTTTTTTGTTTTTTTTTATTTTTTTTTTACACCATTAACATTTTTAAAATTAATAACTTTTAGATTAATTTTCAGGTTATTACGGGGCGTGGGATACCAAATATGGTTTTGGGTTTTTTTGTGCGTGTAATTTATGTACAATTATTTTTTATTAAATATTTATTTTTATTTTATTATTTATTTTTTATTTCTTTTTTTTTACACTTTTTATGTTTTTTTTGTACTTTTTTTTTGACTCCCATGAAGGGAAAAACTGTTTAACATTTTTAAAAAATTTTTTACACTTAGTAATGTATTAGCATATTCATATATGCTAATACATGCTAATCTGTGTCAGTCTGACACAGGCATGATTAGGACAGCACACAGTGCGTCCTAACCCACTGGCTCATACACAACAACTCTGGGGCCACCTAGGTCCCCCAGAGCTGACTGATGCAGGCCGTTCCCCGGCTCTGTCGGGTCACCGTGTGTTCCGATCACCCGACAGAGCAGGGATCCCTTTGATTGCGCTGCGGTAACGCACCGCCGCAATAAAAGGGGTTTTAAAGCATCGGGTTGCGGAGGTTTCCCTCCCTCCCCGATGCCTGCAGGCATGCTCTGGGATCGGGGCTGTGTAGTTCAGCCCCGATCCCAGCGCAGCTGCGGCACCGCGCCGCAAACCCGATGTCTGCAGCGGACGTCAAAAGACTTTCGCTGCAGACGAACGACCCGCACCGGCCGCCGTCAAAAGACGGTGCGCGGTCGTTAAGGGGTTAAGGGTCATGGCACCATTAAAATATTTCGTTCAGTTCAACTGTAAAGCCCCCTCAAAAGACAAGGGGACATTCCCTTCGGCTAAAGAGAAAAGGATTCAATATCCAGAGGAGAAAAGTGTTCTTCACTGTAAATCTGTGTAATAGCTGCCTGAGGAGCTGGTCACAGCAGGAACAGTTGGGAGTTTCAAGAAAGTGCTTAGATAACTACCTGACACTAAAGAATATTAATGCGTATGTAGCTATGTAAAATTCTGGATCCTGGCTGGTGACGGTTCTGTGGTCAGAGATGGGTTCTTGCCTTGTGGGTTTTAGGGCATTCACCAGTGGGGAGGCTGGGCTTAAAGTCCTTGTCTCCCTTCCTTCACCCACTTTTTCCCCACCCTCGGTTGAACTTGATGGACACATGTCTTTTTTCAACCATACTATGTAACTATGTAACTTAACAATTGGTGGTGGGTCTTAATGGTCAGACCAAGACTAAACAAATATTTATTTCTTACATTTAAAATGCAACAGTGATAAAGACTGCCAAAACTGCTGAAAGTTTTAAAAATAGATAAGACATGAATTTTGTGCTTCTCTTTTTTATAATTAATATTTACAAGTTTGTCTTTCATGTTTTACATTCAGGTTTAAAGCCAAACTTTGGTTGTGTGAAGACCACCCGTTGTCTTTGGCAGAACAGGTGGCACCAATCATTGACCTCATGGCAATAAGCAACGCACTTTTTGCAAAACTTCGTGATTTTATCACTCTCAGGCTACCCCCAGGATTCCCTGTTAAAATTGGTGAGTATATATATTTATATGTAGCTTGAATGCTGTGTTTGGAGCAGTTTTTCATGCCTTTTTATAGTCAGAGATGGGTTGTACTTCTGGATTTGGCTAACAACAATGCATGAAAAAAAACCTGTACTGTGTGAATTAGATGTCTAATGAGAAGTTAACAAAAATATTGGAATAAAGTAACATGCTCATATATGTTGTTTCTCCTGTTTGTGGTGTTTTTTTTTTATTATGAATTATTAGACAAGCAAATGTTGATAGTCAATTTAAAAAAAAATGTTAGTTGCACTGCTCTTATGTTTTATTGTCTTTTTCCAGAAATTCCCATTTTTCACATTTTGAATGCACGCATCACTTTCGGAAACCTGAATGGATGTGATGAGCCAGTGTCCTCCCTTCGTCAAAGTCCCAGCAGCGAGGCCCCCTCCCCAAGCAGTGATTCCTGCAGTGTTAGCAGCACCAGCTCTATAAGTATGATGCCACAGCAGGGGGAGACGGGACAGAGGGACCCCAACAGTATGTGTCAGATCACAGCACTGGGGGCAGAGGAGGTCCTGGGTGGGGGTGACTAGTGAGAGAATTACCATTAGCTATGCCTCATGTCACCCATGAATTATAGATGGGGAGGTAGCATGATCCACCAACATTTCAGATGGCTCCACCAGGCCTCCACCTTCACTGCTTTGCCTGAATACACATACAGAATTGGCTGCTCTTGTAACAGTGTTTTCGTGTTGTAAGTGCTATAGGAATGGGCTATCTTAGATAGTTTATTAACATCAGTTTTTCTTCTGAGCTGACTTTTTGACCTGTAAAATATTCTTCATTGTGAATTGGCAGCTTCTGGACGTGGCTGTGAGATGGACCAGTCTTTGTTTGAAGCTCCTCGAGGTTACAGCATGGTGGGAAGTTATCGTGAGACTATGCGTGAGGAAGAAGATGACCTACTTCAGTTTGCTATCCAGCAGAGTTTACTAGAAGCTGGTAGTGAATATGACCAGGTAATAAAAGTCAATAGACCCCTCTTACCCATTCAAGATTACAGTCTACATTGTCGCTTACAGGTTTATCCATTCACATATTGCATGAAAATGTTAGCTCATATATTACACCACAGTCATGAATGTAAAATAGGAAAAGCAACATAAGAATGGAGAAGATACTGTATGTCAGCAGTTTCCACTGTATAGCCATAGAGATAAAAGCATTCCAGTTACTTACAGCCACCATAAGGTGCATTTAAAGGGTTTTTGCCATGATGTAATGTTGACGTGGGATGGTCCAAAATGGGTATTTAATCACTTTTCTAAATATATGTGATTACAAAAAGTGAAGCCTGTGAGAGCTACAGCATTGCTCAGTCCCCCTTAGTTTCCTGAAAGTTTACATTAGACACGACCAGGAGCTGACAAGAGCTGATCTGGCTACTCTTGCATGTTTGCACTTCTTATCTGATGACAGGGAACATGAAGAAGCTTGCAAGGGGCTGGGGAGAAAGTGCAGTTTGAGTCTGTCTGCTGTATAGATAATCCACTGGTTGTAATGTTATTATTTGAGTAAACTTTAGAGACGCTACCTGCTTCCTCCGTCTCTGTTCACCCCCTCCCTCTCACCCCTGCAGCCGTTCATGACTCAGCATGCTTTGTTTATAGTCTCTGCTGAGCAGATAATAGGTAAGGAACTCACTTCGTGGCAAAACCCCTTTAAGGGCTTGTCCAAATATCACTGGTTTTCAGTCAAATTCTCAGACGTTTTTCAGATTTGAAAACCGTCTGTAAACCGACTGTCGACAATCCCCATAGACTTTACTAGAAAATCCGAGCTGTGGTCTACACTGCTCGGATTTTCTGACAGCAAATCCAACCGTCTAAAAACTTAGAACATGCTCATTCTTCCGCCAACAGAACTGTTCAAGATAAAGGGGGATGGCTGAATTCGCAAACCGCGACCAGAAAACTGTCCCCCTTTATGTACAAATATGAAAAAATACCAGTCAGATAATCCAACATGTATTTTGTCAGTGCTGTGTGGCTTTAGCCTAAGAGCTTATTGTCCCCATCTTCCAACACAATAATAGCTCTGTATGCAGTAAGCTCTCAAGCCCACCATGGTACTGGCTGCAGGCAACCTACATTTTTGTTTTTACCTCTGTATAAATAACATTACAAATGATTTTGAGCACTGTTTCAAAAAAGCCTTACAATTATATGGTGAACTTACTGTCAAAGCCCAATGTGTAAATGAAAACAAAAGTGAATGTGAATGTAAAAATTTCTATAAATTGTCTTTACAGGTGACAATTTGGGAAGCTCTCACAAACAGCAAACCAGGAACGCACCCCATGTCAAATGAAGGTCGAAAAGGAGAAAGGTTTGTAAGGCAAAGATTTAGCTTGAGTTTGATCGTGATACCTTGAGTGTGGAAGATTGGGGATTACATCTGTACTGTGTGTACAAATCAGTATTAGTCCTCTTTGCAGTGTTGTATACTGTTAGAGTGCGGTCCCACAGCAAAGACAAAGTATTGTCTTTTTTTGGCACCTAAGGGGACAGTTTTTGTCCGCGATTTACGGATTCAAGCCGTCCCACTTCACATTCACATGTTTATGTTCGGCCCGAAAACCGGGCGGAAGAATGAACATGTTCTAAGTTTTTAGGAACGCCGGCGGTGTAAAAAAACGTCCGGTACAACAGGGCCTTGTGTCTCCGGGCGCAGATGGATCCCGCATAGCCTCCTCCTCCTCGGGCGCTGGCGCCCGCTGCCTCTCCTCTTGCGCGCAGAGGAGTCGGACGCCGCTGGCCCTTCGCTTTCACGGGCGGTCCCACCCCGGGGCTGCCCGCGTTTCGACCCCGACAGGTTGATGTTTACTGGCCGACAGACTTGGCGCCGACGAGGCCGGCCTTGTATTGCCTCGAAAAAAACCTCTACTCTTAGCGGTGGATCACTCGGCTCACGCGTCGATGAAGAACGCAGCTAGCTGCGAGAATTAGTGTGAATTGCAGGACACATTGATCATCGACACTTCGAACGCACCTTGCGGCCCCGGGTTCCTCCCGGGGCTACGCCTGTCTGAGGGTCGCCTCTCCGTCGATCGCCGCCGCCGCGCGGCGCGGCTGGGGTACAGTCGCAGGGCGCCGGCAGGCCCGTGTCGGTCGCCCTTCGTCCCCCTAAGGCCAGACCCTTTGGTCGCCCCGCACCTCGTCGGTTCCCGTTCTCCGGTTCGCTCCGCGAGGCTGTCCGTGGTGTCTCATCGCAGGGCTGCTCTCCGTGAAGGCGGCCGCTCGCTCTCGGAGGAAAAGAAACTAACCAGGATTCCCTCAGTAACGGCGAGTGAAGAGGGAAGAGCCCAGCGCCGAATCCCGCTCGTGCGGCAGGCGAGGGAAATGTGGTGTACTATAGTCACACCTCAATTTTCAAGTCCTAAATGGAGTTCTTACAATTTATTCAAGCCTTGAGGTTCTCAGGCATCCAAACAGACCAAAGAATGGTATGGGAATGGACATTTTTAGTACATGCTATAATGAAATTTTTATTATAGATTCTAACGGGGTCTTATTTTATATTGCAGAACTCCTCAGCACACACAGCTATTCAGCCCCCCACACACTGTCTCCAGCAACACATTCAGCACTTATCAGGAGCAGCTGCGAATAGCCATGGAGCTCTCAGCCAAGGAACTGGAGGAGGAAGAGAAGCTAAAGCAGCAGGAAGAGGAAGAGCTGGAAAGAATTCTACAGCTCTCCCTTACTGAAAAATAGCAGGGCATCAACTTTCCTCGACAGGCACCCAGGATATCTACTCGACTGCCTAAGGGCTCACTTGGGAAGCCACAGATATAGACATGTGTCTAAGAAAGATTCATTAATAAAAGAGATGGGTGCAGATGGAGCTTCCTGTTACACACAATGCATTGCAACATGAGCCAGCGGACAGGGGTCATATACCACTGTAGCCTTTTGTTGACATACTTCCTATTCTTTCAAATATAGGAAATGTCAAGTCGACTAAAGGAAGTCAACAGAAGTTGCAGACACTGGGCACAGGCTCAAGTGTAGATGTTGATCACCCATCCATGTTAACTTGGATAGGTCATCATCTCTGCTCTTTGCTGCTGAAGCAAAAGTGATAATGCTGATATGTCAGCTCTTCAGCAGCAAACTGGTTAATGTTCACAATATGGTACCTCCACAAATCTCTGGTGACAGTCACCCAGCAGGAGATGGACTTCATATAAACCTAGCCTCTTATAATGGGCTATAGTGGATGTGATGAAATTTGAATTCTATTTGGGTTGTGTGCACAATATATGTTAATTCTTTAATTATCAGGCTCAGTTCTATGTAAGTGGTTACAAATTATGAAAAAAAGTATATTAAATGTGTAGGAGTTTCGAAAGAGAAGACAGAGGAGAGCTTACCTTTTCTTCGTTTTATTCCCCCCAAAGGATGCCATGTTGTTGGATAATGTTCTAAAGATTCCAAGTGAATTACAAACTGGGGTTTCCTTTCATAAAAAAAAATAATAATAAATTTGATGTTTAATGTAAATTAAAATGGTAATAAAGGATCTTTCCCACAATTAATAACTTTCTTCTCATTCATTAAGTGGCAATAGATGTATGGCAATACTGGATTAGTCTATTAAACCACTGGGAAACCAAAAGGAAATGCACTAGAATTAAGGAGCTTGAAACTGCGGGAGATTGGGGCTATAGCCCGGAGTCAGAGTCAGACTGGGGTCCCTGGAGCCCACCAGTGAAGTTGATTCCTGGGGCCCAACTGTGGAGTTGATTCTAGAGGGTCACCCTACAGCTGCTGTGCATGACTGCACATACTACACATGACTCTTAGGGCGACATGACCCATTAGGGCTGCTCCATTTTTTTGGTGTATTTTGTACCAAACAACTGTTGACACCGTATTCTCTACATAAATGAACTGTTGAACACCAAAACTAGGTGCACTTGACACTTTTGAATATGCCTAAAGTAGGCACATAAAATATGCTAGCAATGATATGCAATGTGCCTCTTTTGGTATACGCCTAAATTAGGTGCATTAAATATGCTTCTACAAGGCCAGATTTTGGACAGGTTTATTTATTCAGGCACATTATACACTCATTTAATGCGCCTTAAAAGTGGCATGGAAGCACCTCTTTTGTGACATGTCGCCCTTAGTTTCTTTCTCTAGTTCTCTGCTTTTCTTCCTGAAAAGCAGCCCCAGCACTGTCATGTCAAGGGGTGCACCAATCCCAGAGGCCTACAGGGCCTATTTCACCCTGATCACAGGACCCTGGAATAAGGGTGTAGGTCAATAAACCACCGGGCACAAAGAATGAGAAGATTAAACTGCTGGCACCAAATGAGTGGTACATAACCAGAGGCTGAGCCATAAAACCACTATGCATTAGTAAGTGAGCAGTAAAGTGGAAAACACATACATGCCAACTTTTGAAAGTGAGAAAGCAGGAGATTTGAAGGTGGTGGTGCACTATGTGCGCCGCCCCAAAATTTGCATGACCACACCTATCTTGATGGTGAAAGCCACGCCCCTTCAAAAAGCCACACCCCACTCCAGATAACTGTGTAACGGTTCTGGAAGAAAACTAGATTAGGGTTTTGGCGTCACCCAGCTTTCCTGGACTGTTGGATGATCTATTCAGCATCCAGGAGAGCTGAGGGATACTGCCAAACTGTGCCCCAATAAGTAGATATCTCAGTGCCCTATTTGAACCCTATAGCCAGGTTGCTGCCCCCTTCTAGTGAGGTTGCTGCCCCCAATAGCCAGGCAGTGCCCCCAATAGCAAAGTAGCTGTCCTCACTAGCCAGGTAGTGCTTCTTATAGCAAGGTAGCTGTCCACTTATAGCCAGGTAGTGCTTCTTATAGCCAGGGAGCTGTCCACTTATAGCCAGGTAGTGCTTCTTATAGCCAGGGAGCTGTCCACTTATAGCCAGGTAGTGCTTCTTATAGCCAGGTAGCTGTCCACTTATAGCCAGGTAGTGCTTCTTATAGCCAGGTAGCTGTCCCCACTAGCAAGGTAGCTGTCCCCTATATCCAGGTAGCTGGGGGCGTGCAATACAAGGCTGCTGGGGACGGGGCTGCGGCCGGCTCTCAGGAGATGTCACTCACGCAGTCCCGACACCACAGGAACACAGACAGGGAGAGACGCTCTCATCCTGTGATCGCTGCTCAGTGAAGAGGAGGTGAGAGTAGAGGAGGGGAAGAGGTCAGAGAATGAGGGGGAGTGCAGCGGGCAGAGACAGTGACAGGCCAGAGATAGTGGACGCAGCTCACACTGGAGGCAGCAGCACCGGACGCTGGGAGGTGCAGCTGTCAGACACACGCTATCAGATAGAAACCTTTCCCAAAAGCATCCGGACGATAATATATATAAATAAGGGTGACCTCATGATCGTGCTGCCAGGTGCCTCTGATCCCCCCTCCGCCGGCCGCAGACACAGTCATACTTATGAGCGGGGACCTCCTGCGTGCGCTGCCTGGCGGGAGATTTTGCTGACTCTGCGGGGGGGGCGGGACATGACCCCCATTTGCGGGAGAGTCCTGCCAGAAGCGGGAGACTTGTCATCTATGGGAAAACACCATTATAGAAATTGCACACCTCAATAGATTGTTAGCTACATAACAATAATAGAAAGTGTGTGTGACACATAATCATAGCAGTCCAATTTGATTACAAGGAATAAAAAGCAGTCCTTGTGCTGGCAATGTGACTGCTGGCTAATATAAGTAATAGCAGCCATCTTATCAACAATATTGTTTGTAAGGAAGAAAAAAGACAGATGTCCATCCAGTTCAGCTTATTGTGCTAAAGTGTTGATCCAGAGGAAGGCAAAAACCCCCATGAGGTAGAAGCCAGTTGTCCTTGTGCTGTTCTTTTCAGTTATAGGTATTGTTATTCAACTGTTTATGTTATTGCATCCTTTCATCCATCCATCCATCCAAACAATGATATTACCCATAATGTTACTGAGCTTCCATATGATTACCAGAATTACATGTGCTCCCTCTGTCTTTGTTCATAAAGTTTTGTCAAAGGGGGTGTTTTTTTGAGCCCAGTGCTAGTCACTTCGTATAGCTGCCATTTTTTCTTCTTGCTGTGACTGGAGCACATGTTTGGTCTTGCTGAAGAATCAATTTCTGACCAGCAGCATCGCAGCAGCAACAACACACCAACAACAGTAGCTCCAGCAAGCTTCACAAAAGGTTTCTACAAGTACAGCAACAACAGCATATGCTACTTCAGAGATAACCACAGTACTGTATCAGTGATTACAGCTGTATTCAAGGTGAATAAACCAAGTTCTGTTTTCTACGGAAGCTGCGTTTGCTCTGGTCTTGTCTGCTCCACAGTCTGGATACGAAGGTAGGAAAGTCTCCAGTCACTACCCACCAGCCAGTTACACCTTCATTCACCTCATGTGGGGACAGAACAGTCAGAAATTGCTTTAAGGCCCAAGACCACAGTCAGAAATCTCCCTAGCAACAAGCACATGTGCATACTACCTCACGTTGCTGCGGACACCCGGACTTGAAAACCCCGCAATACACTCAAATCACCCTGGGAATCCTATTCTGGTGTCCTATAGAAGCCGTGCTACGATTTTCAGCCCCCAAATCAAAAGTTGGTTTCTTAAAGAGACAGTACACCTTAAATAAAAATGGCCGAAAAACAGTTTGTGAAATTCCCCAGTACAAAGACAACTTGATACTGATGATTTTGAAGAGCAGGAAGCAGAACTCACACATCCAGCAGACCAAGTTTTTACGGCCAAAACGCTCTCTTCAAACCGACACTAAAGGTCATTGAAAACTATCACAGAGCAAAAGATGAGCTCTATTGATAACCTGGAAAGAGCGAGGGAACAAAGTTACCTCCCTTATGTCAGACCTCAATCCTTCAAAGGTGATGCCGAGGGGCCTACAAGAAGCTGTTGCACGGCTGAATACAGCGCACGAAAGATATAAGCAGTTGCTGGCAAAGTATATCACCTTCCTAAAAGACTCTAATGTCGATGAAGCCTTAACGGAGCTGAACAAGGCAGAAGCAGTGGAAAGAGAAAGAGACGCCATGGTGCAGAATGCTAAAGATAAAGCGGAACTCCGTATTTCTCATCTGCAAGAGACTAGATCGCACAGATCAAATTCATCTAAACATTCGTCATGGACATACAAATCATCTTGCTCAAGAAGCTCAGTCCTGAGTGACAGAATACTAGAGGCCCGCCTAGATGCAGAGCAATCCAAAATAAGACGTGTCTTCAGAGAAAAGGAAGTAATGGCAGAAGCTCAGGCTAAAAAAGAAAGTGCAGAGGCTCAGGCTAAAAGAGCAAGTGCAGAAGCAGAGGCTCGGATAAAGATTCTTCAAATAGAGATGGAAGAGGAAATTGCATTAGCCAAAGTAAAGGTACTTGAGCGAGCAATGAGTCTTGATCCAGTTTGCTTGCCACAGGAAAACAGACAATGCAGTTGATCGCTCCAGTAAACTATGTGCTGAACAGTTATCTGCAGTGCCTCTGTTCCTAATCCCGTTCAATTTGACAACACTAAAACCCTCCAAGTCAGCTATACCTGCATCTCTGGTGCCACCCACAGATCCCGCACAAACTAATGATCATCACCCAGATGTGCCTTCTTAAGGACAGGTGTCACAGGAAGATGGCTTTCAGGTGTTTTCTGGCCTAGTTCCACAGCGTGAGCAGCTGTCATCAGAACTTCCAGAGGCTAAACCACAGCTCAACCCTGCGCAACATCATTCTACCGGGAACATTCACCCTTTCACGCCAGGCAACCCATACACCAAGGGGGTACCAAACGACTTGACACGGAAACAAGCAGTGAGAAAGCAGATATATCTGAGTTTGCTAGGTACATGGTTAGCAGGGAGCTATTAACACCCAGTCTTTCAAAATTTTGATGCCGCACAGAAGCTACAGAGCCTGGAAAGCAACCTTCAAAGCTGCCATTGCCAACCTTAACCTAACCCCCAGAGCAAGAATTTGATCTAATGGTCAAATAGCTGGGCCCAGGCCTACAAATCGCATCAAGAGCCTCAAAACCCGTCTATGTGGGACAAGCAGAAGCAGGTTTTGGGCGCTGCCTGGCAGAGACTCGAACGTCCCTTTTGGGAAGCAATAGAGAAAGCCCATTCAAGAGACTTGCAGAACATCCCAAGATTAATCTTAAGGAAGTCCACAAGCTTCGGGGACCTAAGTGATCTGCTCATGGAACTGGAACTCGCTAAAAGAGCCCCTCGTCTGTCTGGACTATGCAATTGGATACCGCCCCATGGGTAAATTCCAATTGTCTTTAAAAGCTGCTTTACAGTTTGCAAGAGAAGTGGGCAACATCAGTCTCAAGATACAAAAGAACACATGATGTCACCTTTCCCCCGTTCATTCATTTCTGCAGGTTTATCGATGAGCAAGCCCAGATGAGGAATGACCCCAGTCTCGACTTCCTGGAGCTCAACACTACAACTGCATCATCTTCCAAGGGTTTATGAAGGCTGTCACACAGAAACACAAAGACTTTAAGAACTGTGTGAGGTTAGAAAGACTAACCTGCCCCCATCGGGCAGTACCCCGGGTAAACACCATACTAAACTCGTCAGGAGACAAGTCCTTCAATCGTGAATATCCCTTTCATAAAAAACCTCACTCACTAAACAAAATGCAGAGGATATAGGTCCAAAAACCAATACAGGGGGCGCAAGAAAATCCTCACTGAGCTAGGGGTATTTTTTCAGATGCTGCGCTTCATTGGAGCATATGGCTAAGGACTGTAAATCCGCCATGAAATGTGAGGAGTGTCACAGCGACAGACATGGCACAGCTATGCACCCAACCCCACTCACCAGCGACTCATCCACGGCAGTGCCCAGTATTCTCGCTACAAGCCATGGCGGGAAGCCACAGAAACACGCTAACACTACCCAAGATGTTTCCTGCTCATGCTCGGAGGTATGTGGAGAGAGCCAAAGGGACAAATGTTGTGCCAGAATATGTCTTTTCAAGGTTTTTACCCAAAAGAAAAACCAGAAAAGGCCGTAAAAATGTATACGATCATTGACGATCAAAGCAACCGGTCCCTAGCCGAACCTAAGTTCTTTGAAGCATTTGTGATCAAAGGACCCACAAAACCCTATACCTTAAATACCTGCTCAGGCAGCATAGAGACTTGTGGCAGAAGAGCACAGGGATTCATCCCTTCTCCTATCAACGGGGATACAGAGATACCCCTTCCTACACTGATCGAAGGTGACCCTATACCCAATCACAGGGATGAGATGCCTACCCCAGACGCTGCATTTCACCAACCACACCTAAGGCACCTAACCAGTGTTATCCCACCTTTGGATATGGACACCAAGATTCTACTCCTGCTAGGCAGAGACAATCTAAGGTAACACAAGGTGCGTCAACAGTGTAACGGGCCTGACTACGCCCCAATACGCCAGAGACTAGATTTTTGGGGTGGGTAATCATAGGAAAAAGTATGCTTAGATCAACCAGGAATTGACTCCTTTAAGACTTACGTGCAAGGGGACGGACGCACATTTTACATCAAGCCATGCCCTCATCACTATGAGGTGAAAGAGAAACTCCAAAACCTCATACAGCTGCCCGACGTCATTCCCTCCCTCTATGCTGACAATCTGGGGAGATCAGTGTTTCTCACAACTAAGGATGACGATAAAGTAGCCTGGTCAGTAGAAGACAGATAATGGACAGTGAGTTCTCTAAGGATGAAACCAATCACTGGGTTTCTCCATTACCCTTCCGACCTTCCAGAGTAAGACTCCCAAATAACCAGGAACAAGCCTTGTCAAAAATTTAACTCTCCTTTCAGCGTACCCTAAACAGCAAACCTGAAATGAGAGAACACGCTGTCACATTTATGGAGAGAATATTCCGGAACAACCATGCAGAACCGGCTCCATCCTTAAAGAAGAACGAGGAGTGCCTGTACTTACCCTCATTCGGAGTATACCATCCCCAGAAACCTAATCAAGTTAGGGTTGTCTTTGACTGAAGCGCCAAACATCAAGGTGTATCTCTTAATGATGTCCTTCTCACAGGTCCCAATTTGACAAATAACTTAGTTGGAGTCTTGATGAGGTTCAGAAAGGAGTCTGTGGCCATCACAGCCGATATTGAACGGATGTTTCACTGTTTCATAGTCAGAGAGGACCACAGGAATTTCCTCAGGTTTCTGTGGTACAAGGACAATGACACCAGCATGGAGATGATGGAGTATCACATGAGGGTGCATGTATTTGGGAACAGCCCTTCACCTGCCGTAGCGACTTATGGCCTTCGCAGAACCCGAATGATGGAGAGTCTGAGTATGGAACAGATGCCAGAGACTTTGTAAAAAAAGACTTCTTTGTAGACGATGGACTCAAATCATTACCTACCGAAGAAGCTGCAATTGATTTACTGAAAAGGACTCAAAATATGTTGTACCAAGCTAAACTAAAGACTACCCCAAAATCGCTTCAAACAGGCCTGGCCGTCATGAGAGCCTTTAAGTCAGATGATCATGCAGCTGGGTTCAAGGACATAAACCTGGGACTGGATAGTCCACCCGTGCAAAGAGGCTTAGGCCTAAGGTGGGATCGGTCAGCTGACTCCTTTGGCTTTCAAGTAAGATGTGCAGACAAACTATTTACAAAATGTGGTGTCCTGTCAGTGGTGAACAGCTTATACAATCCACTGGGATTTGTAGCGCCCATTACCATACAAGGTAAATCCCTACTAAGACAGCTTTCTGAAACCGTAAAGTATTGGGATGCTCCACTTCCTTCTGATAAAGAGCAAAAATGGGAAGCCTGGAAGCAATCTCTGTGTGCTTTGAATCAGATCCACATCCCAAGATGCTATGTCAAAACCTCACTTACCACTAGCACAAGGAAGGAACTTCATGTGTTCTCAGACACTTCCACAGTGGCCATAGCAGCTGTTGCCTACCTGAAGGTAACAGAACCCAACAGCCACGTTCATATTAGGTTCATTTTTGGCAAGGCTGAATTAGCCCCCAAGCCTGATCACACTATTCCCAGACTTGAACTTTGCGGGGCTGTGTTAGCAGTGGAAATCGCAGATTTCATACAGCAAGAACTGAGTTCTGACATAGACGAAGTCCAATACTACACTGACAGTAAGGTCGTTTTAGGTTACATCTACAATCAAGCCAAGCGATTTTACGTGTACGTCAGTAACCACATACAGAGAATAAGGAGCTCATCCAAACCTGGACAATGGCTTTATGTACCATCCGAGCTTAATCCAGCAGATCACGCCACTAGGCCTATGTCTATACACTCACCGGCCACTTTATTAGGTACACCATGCTAGTAACGGGTTGGACCCCCTTTTGCCTTCAGAACTGCATCAATTTTTCATGGCATAGATTCAACAAGGTGTTGCAACGATGCTCAATTGGTACCAAGGGGCCCAAAGAGTGCCAAGAAAAAAAATTTTCCCCACACCATGAACACCACCACCACCAGCCTGAACCGTTGATACAAGTCATTATGGATCCAAGCTTTCATGTTGTTGACGCCCAAAATTTTGACCCTAAACCATCCGAATGTCGCAGCAGAAATCGAGACTCATCAGACCAGGCAACGTTTTTCCAATCTTCTACTGTCAAATTTCGATGAGCTTGGGCAAATTGGAGCCTCAGTTTCCTGTTCTTAGCTGAAAGGAGTGGCACCTGGTGTGGTCTTCTGCTGCTGTAGCCCATCTGCCTCAAAGTTCGCCGTACTGTGCGTTCAGAGATGCTCTTCTGCCTACCTTGGTTGTAACGGGTGGCTATTTGAGTCACTGTTGTCTTTCTATCAGCTCGAACCAGTCTGCCCATTCTCCTTTGACCTCTGGCATCAACAAGGCATTTCCGCCCACAGGACTGCCGCTCACTGGATGTTTTTTTTTTTCGGACCATTCTCTGTAAACCCTAGAGATGGTTGTGCGTGAAAATCCCAGGAGATCAGCAGTTTCTGAAATACTCAGACCAGCCCTTCTGGCACCAACAACCATGCCACGTTCAAAGGCACTCAAATCATCTTTCATCCCCATACTGATGCTCGGTTTGAACTGCAGGAGATTGTCTTGACCATGTCTACATGCCTAAATGCACTGAGTTTCCGCCATGTGATTGGCTGATTAGAAATTAAGTGTTAACGAGCAGTTGGACAAGTGTACCTAATAAAGTGGCCGGTGAGTGTAGGTTCCTTTGCTAACTCTTCGTGGCTTACAGGTCCGGAATTTCTGCTGGGACAGTCAGAAGAACATGTTGAGGAGGTCTTCAGCATCCAGGATCCGGATAATGATCCAGAAATCCGTGCTGAGGTTGGCGCATTAGTCACTGCAACAAAGCCAAGCTCCAGCCTCGGCTGTCAACGCTTTGAACATTTCTCCAGTTGGATGAGACTTGTCAGAACTATCGCAAGGTTAGTGCATATCGCAAGATGCTATCACCATAAACCTGGAGATAAGGATTTTTCATGGTTGGATGTCTGCCGTAAACCCCTCTCTGCTGAGGACATTTCTCATAGTGAGTCTCTTATAATACGTCACATGCAGCAGGAAGTGTTCAATGCAGAATACAAGTGCTTGTATAACAAACAGCAGGTTCCAGTGAAGAGCCCTATTGCCAATTTGAATCCAATTATGGACAGTTTTGGTTTGCTAAGGGTTGGTGGTCGATTAAATCAAGCTGACCTGGGAGTTGCAGAGCAAAATCCTCTCATCGTTCCCAGCAAACATCATATTACCATCTTGCTGATCCGACACCACCATGAAAAGACTGAACACCAAGGCAGGAAAATTACTGAAGGCAAGTTACGGTCTGCAGGCCTTTGGATTTTAGGCCTGAAACAGTTACACCAACAGATGGCCGACTTGCCTGCAGACAGGCTAAGTACCGATCCACCCTTCACCTAGACGTTGGCCTAGATGTCTTTGGGCCGTGGATGGTGTCTGCACGCAGGACCCGTGGCGGCCACGCAAACAGTAAGCGTTGGGCTGTACTATTCACTTGCATGGGGGGCGCCTGGGAAAGGATGATTGGGATCACATGCAGCATCTTGAACTCTATGCTTATGGATGTTAATTCTTCAAGACTCCCACATGAGACTCGGTTACCCTTCTTGCTGAAGTTTCCGCCTTTATCAATTCAAGACCCCTTGTTCCAGTATCAATGGATCCTGAAATGCCAGCCATACTGACTCCAGCTACTCTTCTCACCCAGAAGACTGAGAATCCACTGACGCCAAGTAGAGACTATGCTCATGCAAATACCTACCAAAAACAGTGGAAACGTGTACAATACTTAGCAGATTATTTCTGGATCAGATGGCGAAAGGAGTATCTTGTAATTCTTCAAGGAAGAAGAAAATGGCAACACCACTAACCAAATCTGAAAGCAGGAGACCTCGTGATACTGAAGGAACAACAAATGGAAAGGATTGACTGGCCTATGGGACTAGTTACAAAGGTTCTTCCCAGCAAAGATAGCAAGATCTGGAAGGTGGAGTTGAAGATATCCAGGAAGGGTAATCCTAAAACATTTGCAAGGCCAATCAACGAACTCATTCTGATACTGCCCATTGAATATTCCATATTCCTACGTTAGGAACAGGACTTAGTGTTTTATATTGCATTCTAACATGTTTGTTACAGGTTGTGTACTATGTCTTATAGACATTGGTTTAAAGTGAAATCCCCATAAGGGAATTTCAGATGGGGAGTGTGCTGTTCTCTTCAGTTATAGGTATTGTTATTCAACTGTTTATGTTATTGCATCCTTTCATCCATCCATCCATCCATCCATCCAACTTTGATATTTCCCATATTGTTGCTGAGCTGCCATCTGCTGACCAGAATTACATGTGCTCCCTCTGTCTTTGTTCATAAAGTTTTGTCAAAGGGGGTGTTTTTTTCAGCCCAGTGCTAGTCACTTCCTGTAGCTGCCATTTTTTCATCTTACTGTGACTGGAGCACATGTGTTGGGCTTGCTGAAGCATCAATTTCTGACCAGCAGCATCGCAGCAGCAACACACCAACAACAGTAGAGGTGAATTGGTGAAAGAGGGATTTGGGTTTTTGGAGAACTGGGCTGACTTCTGTCTTGGCTACAGACTCTATGCTAGGGACAGGCTGCACCTAAATGTGGAGGGTGCCGCTATATTGGGGGACAAAATTACCAGGAAGTTGGAGGAATATTTAAACTCGAAACTAAGGGAGGGGGAGGACAACTACAAATACAGTGTGCATGATAGGGAAGATAGCGAGCGTGGACTTAGTTATACATCCGGGGGTGGAGTGTAGGGGGTAGTAATAGTTAATAAGGACAGGGTTAAAAGATTGAAAACCAAAAAATCTCTAAATTGCATGCTGACCAATGCCAGGAGTCTCACCAACAAAATACATGAATTAGAATTACTTATTGCTGTAGAAAAATATGACATAGTGGGGATAACTGAGACATGGCTGGACGAGAGCTACGACTGGGCGGTCATTTTACAGGTTTACATTTTATTTAGAAGAGTTCGTAAAAACCAGAAGAGCGGAGGTGTATGTCTCTATGTAAAATCCTGTTTGAAGTCAACACTGCGCAAAGATAAAGCTCCAAGAAATGAGCATATGAAATCATTATGGGTAGATATACCCGGGGTTAATAACAATAATAAAATTCTTCTATGGGTCTTCTATAGATCCGCAAATATAACAGAACCCATGGAAAATGTACTCCTCAAACAAATAATGAGGCAGCTAATCATAATGAGGTTGTTATTATGGGCGACTTTAACTACCAAGGCATAAATTGGGAAACTGAAACCTGTTGCTCTCATAAAGGAAACAATTTTTGTCAATAACTAAAGATAATTACCTTTCCCAATTGGTGCAGGAGCTGACTAGAGGAAAGGTCCTTCTAGACTTAATATTGACTAAAGGACCTAACAGAGT
This sequence comes from Phyllomedusa bahiana, assembly GCA_025379985.1. Taxonomy (NCBI): domain Eukaryota; kingdom Metazoa; phylum Chordata; class Amphibia; order Anura; family Hylidae; genus Phyllomedusa; species Phyllomedusa bahiana. Next base: position 22,131 of record JAODAL010002368.1, on the reverse strand, counting down.
AACAAAGGTTCAGGTTGGGGGGGCACCTAGGAAATAGTGACCACAATATAATAAATTTCCATTTATCCTCCAACAGAGTATGTTAAAGAGCGACGAAAACACTGAATTTCAATTTCAATTTTAACCTGCTTAGAGAGGCCCTAAACCGTATTGACTGGGAAAAGGTCTTCAAAAATAACAGAACAGACAATAAACGGGAGATCTTTAAGAACATCTTAAGTGCCTCCTGTGAGAGGTACATACCTCATGGAAATAAAGTGATTAGAAACAAGAAAAACAACCTGGATCAACAGAGATGTAAAGGAGGCAATAAATAAGAAAAAGAAAACATTTAAGCTACTGAAACAGGAGGCAGGCCCCTATTCTTAATATTTATGGACTGTATAATAATGGGGTATGTCCCAAAGGATTGACGCATAAGGCCAGCAAGTTTAACCTTTGTTGTAGGTAAATGTTTGAAGATTTTCTTAGAGATGCTATCCTGGAGTATCTTGCTGAAATTAAATGTAGAACGCCGTTCCAGCATGGGGTTATGCGGGATGGGGGCTGTCAAACTAATCTCATCAGCTTCTATGAGGAAGTTAGTTTTCGACTGGATAGGGGTGAGGAATTGTATGTCATATATGTAGATTTTTGTAAAGCACTTGATACTATGCCACATAAAAGGTTGTTAAGTTAAATGAGAATGCTTGGACTGGGTGAAAATGTTTGCAAGTGGGTAAGTAACTGGCTCAGTGATAGAAGACACAGGGTGGCGATTAATGGTACATACTCACACTAGCTCCCTGTTACTAGTGGAGTACCACAGAGTTCAGTAGTGGGCCCTATCCTCTTGAATATTTTCATTAATGATCTTACACATGGATTACACAGTAGAATATCAATCTTTGCAGATGATACTAAGCTCTGTAACATAATCAACACAATAGAGGACAATGTTTTATTACAGAAGGATCTGGATAAGTTGGAGGCCTGGGCAGGGAAATGGCAGATGAGGTTTAACACAGATAAATGCAAGGTTATGCACATGGGGAAGAAAAATCCATTACATGATTACATGTTAAATGGAAAAATGCTGGGAAAAGGTGACATGGAGAAGGAATCTTGGTGGACAGTAAACTTAATTGTAGCAGACAGTGTCAGGCAGCAGCTGCCAAGGCAAACAGGATTATGGGGTGTATCAAAAGGGGCATAGATGCACATGATGAGAACATCGTTCTACAATTATACAAGTCACTGGTCAGGCCACACATGGAATATTGTGTACAGTTTTGGGCACCAATTCACAGGAAAGACATTGTAGAGCTTGAACAGGTTCAGAGGTGGGAAACAAAAATAATAAAAGGACTGGGTGGACTGCAATACCCAGAAAGATTAGCAAGGTTAGAATTATTTAGTTTAGAGAAAAGACAGCTTTGAGGGGCACATAATAAATATGTATAAATATATTGAAGGTCAATATAGAGATCTCTCCCAAGATCTATTCATACCATCTCACATCTCCTATACGTTGGAATAAAAAGTGATCAAAAAGTCTCATTAATCTCAAAATGGTACTGTTAAAAATTACACTTTAACCCTAAAACATGAGCCTGCATATTTATTATTGCTGGAATTGTGAACACCACAACCCCCCCTCCACACACACAAAAATAGTGCAAGTACATTTTTAACCTACTTCGAATTTTATTTTTTGGTTTCTCATTACATTATATGGTATAGTCAATGGCACTATAAAAAGGACAACTTGTCCTGCAAAAACAAGTCCTCATATGTCTATGTAGAAGGAAAAATAAAAAAGTGATGGCTCTTGGAAGGCGAGTAGGAAAAAATAGAGCCAAAAAACTATGACCAGGTGGGAAGGGGTTAAAACACAATAAAATATATAAATTTGGTTTTGGCAGAATTGTGCTGGCTTGTAGAATAAAGATATCATGTAATTTATACCGCACAGTGTATTAAAGTCCTTAAAGATGAAATCCCCCAAAAGTGCTTTTTTTCCCGTTACACCCCACAATAATTTTTCCTTTTTTTTGGTTTCCAAGTACTTTTTTTAGTACAGTAAATGGTACCAGTAAATAGTACAACTTGTCCCACAAAAGCCTTTATACAGCATTGTAGACAATAAAATGATAAAGTCATGGCTCTTTCAAGGCGGGGAGAAAAATAACACAATGTTAAACAAAATTACTGCTGTGGAAAGAGAATAAAATGTACAGACATAAAAAATTAAAACGCTGTTGCCAAAAATTACTGCGTCTGGAATGGGTTAATATGCTTTTAAAAGAGAGGTTACTGATCGTGATTATGCAGTGTTCAATGTTCCCTGTAATTTACATACAGTACATAGTACACCTGTCATTTTATAGTGAACAGCTGTTCTTAGGAGCTGTAATCAGCATCCCCACCCCCATTTCTCGTAAAGACACTTCCTAAAAGAACACTTCTAAAACCAAGACAATCTAATTATACAAAATAAAGTTAGAAATAAAGATGCTTTTCTTAAAGGGCTTGTCCAGTTCATCCAAAAAGGAATTATTAAGCTACTGGTGACAGGTAAAAAACAAAACAAAAAACAACCTATACTCGCCTTTCTCACTTCTGTTCCATCTTCTGTTTTCTAGTGAACAGGACTCTAGCTGAAGGGCGGTCTACCACACCTTTGTTTTTGATGCAGAAACCATATACATTCACTAATTAGGGCATACCCAGCCCAGTTAGGACTAAATTTGCCCTATAAAAGTCTATGGACCAGTAGTGACTAAACTGTGTTATGCTTTGGGATAAATTTTTATGGTAACCCAACAGATACCGTAAAAATGAGATATGAATGGGGCAAAAAAATAAAAGTATTTTAAATAGTATTTTATAAAATAACAAAACAATTTCAGATAAACTCAAATTGGAAGTCCTCACTAATTACACATTGTTGTCATCTTGTTTTTACACTCAAGCACACTTCTTTAGGCCATGTTCACACGGCTTAAAATGGGCCGTATTTCGGTCCGTAATTACGCGCCGAAGTGCGCCAATTACGGGCCGAAAACGGCCCATTCATTACGGTAATTCACAGTTCTCATAGAGAACTATGGATTACGTCTCCTCTCCCCGCCCGGCGAAGCCGCCGGGCGGGGAGATAATTGACATGTCACTTTCTCGCGGCTTATACGCGCCGCTAGCAGTGTTTGTCTCTGGGCCGGCGAAGTGCCGGCCCCCCGCTCACTCCCCCGCTCCCGCCCCGCCCCCGTCCACACGGCGTAATTGCGGGGCGTAATTACGCCCTGCAAATACACCGTGTGAACATAGCCTTAATGTCACTAATTTCTTGACATGCTTGTATTGCAATCAACCGTGTGTGGTTTTCTTGAATATATCTTATCTTTGATAACTCCCAAAAAGAAAACGCTGTGGTACAGTCTGGCGATCGTGTTGGCCCTTTAATCAGGCCTCATCTATCTATCCACATATTGGGTAATGTTTCATCAATAAATTTACACACTGCTAAAGCATAGGCGAGGAGGGGCCCCATCCTGCTGAAAATAAAAGTCTTCATTTTCATGCTCCACCGACAATTGGAGTATTACATTGTTTGGCGCATGTTAGGGTACATGAGTGAGCAGGGCCATCTTAACAGCATTAAAGGGCATAGCAGTGTAGTGCAACCTGGCCAAATACATGACATTAGACTAAATCATGCCTCTAACCACACCCAAACATGACACCACAAAGCACACCGAATTGTAATACCGTTTATGTTGCGACACCCCTTGGACATCTTGTAGGCAGACTGCAGCCTACAAAACTAATTGGCAGGGAGCCAGTGGCTCCTTGCTCTTCCCTGATTTTTAACTGTTTGCATGCCCTGGGAACACACAAACAGTTAAATAAGCAGCACCAACCCAGGGGTTCAGGGCATGTCCTCTTGATTCCTGGCACAAACGTTCTTGGGCCCATATATTTGTGGGGCCCCCGGGGCAACTGCCTAGTTTGCCAAATGGATAAGATGGCCCTGGACCTGAAGTAAATATTGTACTGTAAAAGATAGGTCCAATTAACCTTTAATATAAAAAGGCCGCCCAAACTGTAACCCGAGCTTGATTCAACTGTTCTTCAATTGTTGCAAGGGGGTTTTCTGTTGAGAAATTAACACAGCATCTAAACATTTCAAATTTGAAGGCTTCATCTGACCAAGTTATTTTTTTTTTAATATTGCCATCTCCTTATGTTTATTTCATCAAAATTGCCTCATAAAATTGTAAACGAGGATTTGGATCATAATCTTGAACAATATACTTTCAGTCATAAGCGTTGCAATAGAAACGACAATGAGCAAAGCCGGGTTTCGACTTAAAACAGTACTGGGATAGCCCATGTTACACCCCCTGTAATGCCCTCTTACGCCCCTGGGATGGTCTACAAACTCCTCCCTCTTTGGCCATGCCGTTTTTTGGCTTGAACACAAAACGGGTCATACTGTGGCAGGACATTGGGACAGAACTGAGCCAGTGGCACCATCAGAACTGGATGGGCCTAATCTACGAACTGGCAAAAAATACGCCCGCCCTACTTGGTTTCTACGGCCAGCTTTGGATTTCTCTCTTCCCCTTCACCGTACAAACATCGGAGTGACAGCTATAAGCGTGGGAAGTTTCATATTTTAAATTATGAAACTGGGGTGGACCTCTGAGGCACGGTTCTCCCATAAATCCTTATGAATTATCGGTGCCTCTCAGACTGGCCTCTCAGACTCTTGTTCTTGGGGTCTGAGAGCCCATGTATATTTAGCCGGAGCCAGGTGCAAGCGAATTTAAATGAGAAACCTTTGATGTGTCAATCTCCTGCTGAGATGGACTCCTCTCTGGCTGTTGGCAGCCACGTCTTGCTGTCTTTTGCCTAATTGATGGCTTCCTGTGACATGTGTTGTATGGCAGGGAGCTTGGGTGAGGTTTGCAATCTGAGTGAATTTGAAGTTGGAGGGGGGTGTGACTTGTCATCTTTCATCATTTTTTGTGTCCATTTTCCTCACAACAAAGTATTGAAATGAACTTTTGTTATTGACCAAATACTTATTTTCCATCATAATTTGCCAAGTAATTCTTTTCAAATCAGAAAATGTGATTTTCTGGATTTGTTTTCTCATTTTGTCTCTCATAGTTGAGGTCTACCTATGATGTCAATTACAGGCCTCTTTCATCTTTTTAAGTGGGAAAAATTGCACAATTGGTGGCTGACTAAATACTTTTTTCCCCACTGTATGCTGTTGTTTCCTATTCCTCCTTAGCCTATGATTAAAAGACCTCATGTTTTGAGGCTCGAAACGTGTATTAAAAAGTGGAATGCTTTTTTTGTTTTTTAAATGTGCCCTGTGCCAGATGCAGGAAAGCAGCCCCAAAATATAACCGAGAATCGTTCATGTTTTACAGTAGGTACGATGTTCTTTTCTTTTTTTCTACATCAATTTTGTGCCTGTAAACATGGAGCTGATGTGACTTGGCAAAAAGCTCCAGTTTTGTCAAGTCACATAAGCACTTCTGCCAGAAGCTTGTCAATATGCATTTGTACAAATCCCAGTCCTGCTTTTTTATGATTTGTTTTCAACAGTGTTTCCTCCTAAATCATCTTCTATTAAGTCCTCTTTGGTAAAGACAGTGACAGATGGTGCTATCTGACACTGATGTACCTTGACCTCGGTGTTCACCTCTTATCTCTTTGGAAGTTGTTCTGGGCTGTTTGGTTACTATTTGTATTATCTGTCACTTTAATTTGTTATCGACTTTCCTCCTGCAGCCATGATCAAGGAGGTTGGCGACAGTCCTTTAAAGGGAACCTGTCACATAGTTTATGCCCCCCTTGCTGAGGACAGCACAAACTAGTGTCAGACCTGCTGTTTCCAGCGCTGTGTCCCTTATTCTGTAAGATGCAGGAATTTTAGAGCATATAATGCTCAAATCTTATTCATGAGCAGGTGTTAGCCCCGCCCACCTAATGCTAGCCCCGCCCACCTGGCAGTTATTCACATGGTTCTATCTATTCAAAGTAATAGGTTTATTAGTTGTGAGGTGGGCGGGGCATAGAAAAAACATACTCTTTTTATGACTCTCTGGCTGAAAACTGTAGATTTGAGCATTAAATAATCTAAAACTACAGCATCTTACAGAATAAGGGACACAGCGCTGGAAACAGCATGTCTGTCACTAACTTGTTCTGTCCTCAGCAAGGGGGGCATAAACTATGTGACATGTTCTCTTTAAACTTCTGAATAATATGTGTAACTGTAGTAAGAGGAACATCAAGTTGTTTGGAGATGGTCTTATAGCCTTTGCCTTTAACATGTTTGTCTATAATTGTATTTCTTATCTTCTAAGACAACTCTCTCCTTAGCTTTTGTTAAAGTAAATATGTAGATGCTGTCTAGGCCTGAAGTGACTCCATATTGTCTTTTTTTCATTGTTCTATGCTGTCTGCTGTAACACGTTTTCATACTGAAATTCAACTGTGTTGTAGCCTTGAATTACTTTGGCGCTAAGTACGACAAGTGGCGTGAAAATTCCTTTCACATGCGCTGTTTTGAAATAAGTACAGGTGTCCAATTATAATTGTATAAGCTGGGCTAGAATAGCCTTGATACAGTCTGGGACCTGCAAAGTAATAAGATGTTTTTCTATCGTTTGACACATATAGAGTGTTTATGTATTTTGTTTAAAGTTTAATTATCTTGGAAGACTGCAGTAAGAAGTATGTATTATTAATGTATACCAATGATTATTCACACCCACGTGCAAATATTTAGATACGTTTCTGCATTACCATAGGATAGGGTGGGCTTGTCATTTAACCCTCTCATATCATGTAACAATAAAGGTCTGAGTGGCTTTGCTCCCAGAGTGATTTTGAATCTCAAAATGTGCTCTCCCGCGGTAGCCAGCTGTCAGACAACAAAGACTGTTGGACCTTTTGGAGTAGTAAGTAAAAAGTACTTATTACTTCAACAGCTTGGAGGTTCTTCACCGTGTTCCCATTTATCGCCTTTCAGCTGAAGATTGTTTATATCTTGGTGAACGGGGGATGCAAATATCTGGCCGGTCTGTAGCTATTTCTACATTAGCCTCCTCTCTTCTCCGGGGTTATCAGATTGTCGGCTGTGATGAGGAAGCCTGGGATTAATTATTGATTGGAGGCTCCAGCTTTGGGAATTTTGTTGCATCTGAATGTTCGTCTTGTATTGACGAATTTTCTAAAATTATATGTGCTTGCTTTAAGTTATAACTTTGTAACTATGTGAACCAGAAGACTACACAGGAATGTGATGGGCTGTTATTGGGCTGCATGTTGCATGTCTGTTTTCCTCCCTGCTTTTGCCTTAAAGGGGTTGTCTCACTCAAAGGATTGCTGTTTACTGTTAAAGATCTTGTAAACAAGTCACTTTGCAATATGTGTTCTATTAACAGTGTCCTTTTTCTATTCCTAGATATTTCCCTCTGTATGGGCTCCTCAGGTTCGCTCTTATAGCTATCAGACCTGTTTGATCCTTCCTGATAGGCTGTCAGCACTGAGTTGCTGTAGCATAGACTGGCTTCTACTGCAGCCTCAGTAGAAGCCAGTAAACCACGCCCCTGAATTTAAAATGAAAACCAAAAAAACAGGACTGATGGTAAGATGAAATGCGAGTAGTGAGACAACGCCTTTAAAGCATTTAAACAAGGCTTGTGTTGCATGTTTCTCTTGCCCTGTCATGAATACGTACATCATATAACTTTGTTTATGTACTGTTCAGGCCCGGACTGCCCAAAGGGCAAACCAGGCATTTTCCCAGTGGACCGCTGGGGTCCGGGCCGCAGCGTCGGTGTTTCCCCCTGGCGGGCCCAGAGTGCCGGCACATGGCGCACGTACAGGGGCCGACAGGTCCCTCTCGCCCTCACGGCTGCATGGGCCGCGGTCACAGAACCTAAAGGGCCATGCAAGCATCACGGCGCCGCCATGCACGTGGCGGTGCAAGCAGGGCCGAGGCAGAACAGCTGGGTTTTCTCCGGGCCATTCAGCTCCCAGGATGCCATTCAGCAGGTGCGCAATATGGTGATGATCATCATCGCGCGCCTGGTGCCCGGCCCACACTCGGGTGAGAACGGCCGCATCGGAGAAGGAGAAGAGGAGAGAACGCAGGTATTATTACAATTATATTTTTAAACTAATTACTGGCCCTGCCTGCCTAAGAACTAGCCCTGCCTGCCTAAGACTAGCGCTGCCTGCTAAAGACTCGCCCCTGCCTGCCTTATAACTAGCCCTGCCTGCTCAGAACTAGTCCTGCCTGCCTCCTGAAACTAGCCCTGCCTGCCTATGAAATAGACCTGGCCTGCCCTCAGAACTAGCCCTGCTGCCTAGAGAGCCCCTACTGCTAGAAATTGCCCTGCCTGCCTCAGAACTGGCCCTGCCTGCCTTTAGCAACTAGCCCTACCTGCCTCAGACATAGCCCTACCTGCCTCATGAATAGCACTGCCTGCCTTAAGAACTTAGCCTGCCTGGCCTATGGAACTAGCCCTGCCCTGCCTAGGAAACTAGCCTGCGTCCTTTATAACTAGCCCTGCCTGCCTAGAACTAGTCGCTGCCTGCCTAAGACTAGCGCTGCTGCCTAAGATCTCGCCTGCCTGCCTTAGAACTAGCCCTGCCTGCTACAGAACTAGTCCTGCCTGCTGCAGAACTAGCCCTGCCTTCCTAAGAACTAGGACCTGCTCTGCCTCAGAACTAGCCTCAGTGCCTAAGATAGGCCTACCTGCTAAGTAATAGGCCCTGCCTGCCTTCAGAAACTGGCCCTGCCTGCCTGTGAACTAGCCCCTAACCTGCCTCAGAAATAGCCCTGCCTGCTCGATAACCTAGCCCTGCTCTGCTAAGAACTTGCCCTGCCTGGGGGGGCGTGGGCCTGGATGGCACTGTAGCTAGACACATCTCCATGTGAGCTCCTCTGAAGGCCAGTCCACATCTGCTCAAATAAGCCACATATCCAGTCTTTTTGGACACCAGTCTGCCTCTCTGATTCAGGGAAGACGAACTGAGCATCATGAGCCATTACAATCAAAATCCTCCAGAGATTTCCAGAGTTTTCATCGAGGCCTGACGGCAGCTTACTCAAGCTTCCTTCCCACTGCCTGCAACTGAACATGTCATGAGGCAGCAAGAGAAACAGCAGAAATTAAGGGGACTCTGCTTTGGACATTTGCAGTGGCTACATTCCTTCTCAACGGACTTTGGTGAGTCTGCCCTACCAGGGTCCAACACCATTACTGACAGTCTGTGTCGTTTGTTAAGCCCTTATGTGGGACATCTCACCTCTTACTACTGCTGCTTGCAATAACTGAGATTTATCTGATCTGCATAGGGGATCAAGCACAGGCTGGTACATAAGTTAGGTGCATACAAGATCTGAGTACCAGCTCTTCTAAGCCCCACTGCTGATGACATTTACCGGCCTGAATACTATCCAGTGTGCACTCACAACAGTCATTAACTGCGTGCAGACGAGGCCCCCCCCCCAGTGCTAACAGACTGACTAGTCTTGTCAGGATCCTGGTGACTGTTGTCTATTATTCAAATGCCAGCTTCACAGCTATACCCTATTACTGTTACTAGTATTTGCAAAACCACAGTGGTTACCTTATGAACTCTATATGACTCTCTAGCTGATTATTATCCACTGCCTGAAGTTATCAACCTTTAAATAAGTCTCCATCATCTGAGTTGACATTCAGCACTGTCTGGCTTATTGTCCATTTATGAATCCTGTCTTAGCTGTTTCCTGTGTTATGGTGTCTGCTTTCAGTTTGGACAAAGGGAGTATCTGCTTCCTCAGAGGGATATTTGCTTCTTTTACTTCAAATCCCTGTCACTATACTTTGAACCTGTGTTTGGACTTACTTATCTATATACCGTGCTTACCGCATTACTGTCTCAAGTGACATTAACTGACTCAAATTCAAAAGATCCTCTCTTCTATCCAGTGCAAACTCTATTCCTCTAGTGCAAACCCCACCACTGCTTACACATTAGCAGGACTCTCTTTAAAAGCAAACTGTAAACATTCCTCCGTAGCCACCGAATAAGCTGAAATCTGTTTCACCTTCTGAGTTGTACCTATAATCTTATTTTAACCACCTAAACAATCCAACAAGGGTTGCCGGCCACTTCATTTATATACCATTCCACCGATATACACTATTTGAGGGAAAAACATTTCACTAGATCGCTATTACGAAGAAAGGTAATCATTATGGGAGGGCACAAATAAGAAACAAACTCGAGAAACAAACCCGCCAAACTTCCTTGATTTTTTATCTTCTTCATCTGCCCGAAGAGCCCCACACGAAGTAGAGGTTACTATATCCTTCACCCTCGCGCTCCTGTTCCTCCAGGCGGATTCTGTAGAGATCGAAACAGCTAAGACCCTCTTGAAGCGCAGATCCCTAAAAACTAATACGTCGACTTGCAGCAGCTCTTCTATTCCTTCAGCAACCACCTCCACTCTGACTTGAAGCAAATTGATGTATGAACTTAAACAGATTTTCACTCTCTAGCAACATGTACAGACCATATTGATCTAAAATGGCAGAATTTGCAAATCTCCTTAACAGCTTAATAGGAGGCTAATAGTGCTCTGAGGAGGAGTAAAAAGTCTCTCCAACAAAGTCTTGGACCTTGAAGACAGATCAAGAGCGTAATAACGTTGAGAAAATTCGAGGTTTTTCGGAACTGTTATGCCTGATGATACTTTTAAATGCTTACCTAACAGACCTCATGGATTCACCTCCTTCCCCACGCACTATACTCGAAGATTCTCATATTGACAGGATCCACAGAATTCCCAAGCCGTAGGAATGTTACCTCATCAGGAGTTCCAATAGCGGACTACATAGCTCGCATCCACTTTATATTATTATAAGGAAGATCTTTCCTTCGTGCGCTCTCCGCCAACAAAGTGGTTGTGTCCCTACAGAGCGCTTTCATGCTATATCAATTTTCCCTGACCTGTCTGCAGCTTCGATGATGAGGCGGAAACTGTTCCACCTTCACAGAAAGATTCTTCGTGGACAAGGAGATTGTTTCTAGATGGGGTTGTCCGGTCAAAGCTTTAATCTCTTCGGTAGAAGGCACTCAATTTTACCTGCATCTCGCCGGAGATGTGGGGTACTATTCTAAGAAGAGCTGGAACCTGCTCTTGCTCCATGTGGACTCAAGCCCGAGCGCCCAAAAAAACTTCACGTCCAGAGTTGAATCACACCTCTGTGGTCGATATAACTAGTCCAGACTTCGTTCTAAGAAACATGCAGACTGACCCTCTTCGTATCCTTTCTACCTGTCTTAGATCACCATACTTCCTAATACTGGAACTGGCATTAGAGGAGGCTCCGTTTTGTGCTTTCAGCGTGTTTTCTTGTTTTTCATGTTTCAAGCGGGTCTTGCTCCTTTGTGTTCCTCTGAGGAATAAATTTCTCTCTTTGTAAAAAACAAATTATAATGTTATGTTTTTATATTTCTCAAGTTTTTTCTGATTCTTTCTATAGTTATAGTGGATTTTGTTCTCATGTTCCAAATTTGTTGGCATCTCTTGAGCGTTTTCAGCATTGCCTGATAATGTATTGCGGTCCTCCATACTTTTACGATATTCTCATTTTTGTCGTAAAGTGTTGGACCTACAATGTGAAAAGGTTGAAAAACTCCCCGCTTTAGAGCTCTTTGATGTGGAATGATGTAACTAATCCAAAGATGATATTATTTGTTGCTACAGAGCTCATTATTATCCCATGATGCACATAGATTCGAAATATGCTAAATTCCCCTTCATCTTGTCCACTCACACGCCTCTAAAAAGAAAAGCGGGCGTCGCAATTTTTATCAGAAATTCAATCTCATTTAATTTACACCAAAAGAATTAGAGATCCAGAGGTCGATACTTTATTATTGATTTGTGTAATTATGTCCCAAACCTTACACTCTCATTTGTTACCATATACTCGCCTAATGAAAATCAAAATTCCCTTTATCCGAAAAGTATCTCAAAAGACTAAGAACGGTTAGAAAAGGCGGACTGTATTGTATGTTGTGATATCAACTTTGTGGTAAAGAATTGTTCGCATTAGAGGGATCGCTCTTGATCGAGAGGAAATCTAACACATGATCTTTACTCTTTCTTAATAAGAGGAAGAGACTTCACGATATCTGGCGTTATTTGCATACACAGAAGAGGACTAGAACCTTTTTTTCCCTCCTAAACAGGTCCATTCCACGTTTATAGACTTTTTATATTGTTAAATATTTTACTCATAATCACAAACTCTCTCGCCTCTGACATCGGATTCTATTACCTGGTCCGATTCATTGCACCAGTTGATATGATCCTTGAGATCGTTCCAATAAACTACCTCAGAAACCCCTCTGGAGGACTAAACAACTTTCTCGCAAAAAATCCAGGGAAAAGGTCACCCTATTTAAAATCCAACTCTTATGAGTGATTATTTCATTAATTACTCCCCACTGCTTCTTCCTCCTCAATGCTATGGGGATGTGCCCTAGAGTCCATAGTGCCTCTACTATAATGGAGCATTTATTACGGCGGTATCCTTATTCAACGTAGCTAGTTAGATCATAGAAAGAAAAATACCTATCTTCTCTCAATAACTATTACTTAATATCAAAAACCTGGAGGCGGATTTTTAAAGCTAATGCCATCGCCGACTAAACAGATAAGAATTTTGTTCCTTAAGGGAATGATTGACGTATTTTGTATCAACAAAACTCACGATTTAATGCGCTAAATGAAATGGGATTTTACACACAAGGAGACAAGGCGCCCTCCCCTGACCACAAACTACTCCCCACCCACAGCCAGAAGAATCACAGTTCAGCACGCTAAATCCTAGAATACCCATCTGACTTCCTCCTCAGGTAAATAAACTCCTTAATCCACTAGGATATTGCTGAACAATTTGCATCCTTTATGCCAATTTAGAATCTTCAGTATCTGAAAATAGTCCTGTCCTCTAGTCTGTGAATAAATAATTTCCTCACCTCTATCTCTTTACGACTCTGTCACCCACTCATTTAGAAAAACTAACTTCCCAATATCCTTAGCAGGAGGTTGAGCATTCCATTTGGTCATAGTAAAATTGAATAAAGCCCCTGGACCTGTTGTGGGCATACAAACGAGTATTATCGCTGGTTCTAGAAATTTCTTTCGCCACCATTTAGTTGCTTATGTAATATATTGCCCACTTCCCGTGATCCCCCCAAAGGAGCTAGCTCTTATTAGCACACTATCACAACTATCCCGAAAACAGGTAAATCTCCTACTGACAACACTGGCGGAAATATAGGTCCAATCCACTCATTATTGAATACAAGACATTAAGATTGTATGCAAAAATTTAGCTTCTCGCCTTAATAATGTTTTACCCATTCCTTTTAATAAAGGATCTCAAACTGGATTTGTCCAAGGTGACAAGCCAGAGATGCAACACGTCGATTGCTGGACTTTGGTACGGAGAAATTGCAGATCATCGGACACAGATGTTGCTTTTTTGGTCGCACTTTGGGGACGCTGAAAAAGCATTTCTGATAGAGTCAATGGCAATACATTAAAACGAGTCTTGATCAAATTTGGGTTTACTGGTTATATATTTGATGACAATCACAGCCCTTATACAAATCCTTCAGCCTTCTGGTTCTCGAACTCTGCGTTTTCTACTTCACCTTTTGACCTAACTACGGCACCCGTCAGGATGTCTCCTATCCCCGCTAATTTATGTTTTGTGTGTCGAGGCCCTGGCTGAACATATTAGAAGTAACCCAGTATATCTGGTCTCGCCTAGTTAACCAGGACTAGACCATAAAATAAGTTCTATATGCAGGATGACTTTGTTAATTGTTTCAAATCCACAATCCTCACTTCCTAACATCCTAAATATCCTCTCTACATTTTTCTATGATATCTTATTACAAACTAAACACACAAGTATCTATTATTCCTATAAAATAATCCTAAATTCTCAAAAATGCCATTTTAAAATCCTTTGAACTTCAAGCTTAGCTGAAGATGAAGTCGATTTTTTAGGTATTAAGTCACTTCTTACCATTCCAGGTACAATTGATTTTGAGATTATAAGTTCCTTTTGTCTGATTTAGAAGTCAGAAATCAAACGGTTTGACAACCTTAAACATCTCTGTGGATAGCAGTATTAATGCGTTTAAAATGTCATTGCTACGATATACATATACATCTGCGCAGAGCATTTCCCTATCCCCCCCCCCCCTCCTATATACCACCGAACTGAATCTTTAAATTCCAAAAGCTTTCTCTACCTTTATTTTGGTGTGGGACAAAAGCCCCGAGTCAAACGAGACCTCTTGTTCCTCAGCAATAAGGTTGGAGGAATAGCAGCCCCTAAATTTATTGCTTTACAATCTGTGGCTTATTTTTGCTTGAGCAAGCGCCTCTTTCACTTATGGCAGCGAATCTGATTTCTTAAACATGTGGTCTCAATAGAATTCATTCAGTTACACCCTATTCCCCTAGTAGTAACATTTAATCGTCATTACTTGGTTGCACCTTTGGCCAATCCTCTTCACTGTAGGTCAATAATACAGATCGTTACTTAACTTTGGTCTCATTACGTCATAACCTAACAATTGGATCATCCTTCGTAAGGAGATATATCCGTAAATCTCTTAAAATTGCTGGAATGATACCCTTAATTTAAATCATGCAGAAGCATGGAATCCTCACTTTTTGGAACTCAACTGGTTTCAGATGAAAACCTCCTCTCATGTTTCGACATAGTCTCTACTTGCTTGTTCTATCTAATGCCTCGCTCAACTTTCTATCAGTTCCTGCAAATAAAAGAATTGTGGATCAAAAACTATAAAATGCCAGACACCTCCCCACCATTCTGATATCCACAACTTTCTCTTTGCAAAAAAGGCTTCGAAAAAGGCTCTTTCCTTTAACATACCACACAATATCTGGCCAAAGAGCCCACCTCCAAGTTCCCGACTCTTGTTGAAATGGGGAATAGGAGTTATCTTCCCAATCTCTAGAGGATCAATGGACAAAATCACAAACATCTCTTTCTCTTTAATCGAGGTGCATTAAACCATAAGAAACCATGATTAAGATCCACTACGGTCGGTTCTTACCCTCCTCAAGAGTTAGCCTAAGATGTTCCTGGATCTCAGATCAATGTTGTGAAGAGGTGCGGTCAACCAAGGCACCTTGTTGACATGTCTGGTGGGGGTGTCCAGTCATTCAAAAATTTCTGGAATTCAGTCTCTATTCTTTTCTCAGAAATTATACATCTCTCCTTTACTTTGACTCCTGAACTTGCGGTTTTAGTTATTGGTTTATTGTACTTCCCAAGCATCCTCGCACAATCTTTTTCACACTTCTTTAGCAGCCAGAACAGCTATTACTGCATTCAATTGGATAGAAACCTAGCCCCCTATATAATTGAGGTTATCAGGAAGATTTAATCTCAAAGTGTGCCTGTGAAATAAAGTTAATTGACCTCCTTATGTCTGTAATAAGAGAAAATCTCTTTGGAATCTATGGTTTATGTTCTTGTTATGTGCATCTACCGTAGTACATATTATTATTTTGTTCTATCTCTAAACAGCATGTTTATTATTTATATTCAACAAAATGTATTTATGTGGCCCGAATATCACGATTGTCTATTATCGGTTATATTGCGCAGTGTATCTGTCCTTTTGTGACAGTACGTTGCTTTCTAGATGTTTTATGATATACTTTCACAGTGTGTGACTTATTTGTCAACTGCTCAATTCTTTAATGTAAAAGAATGTTTAAGGAATAGCCCTGCCATGGCCTTTAAGAACTAGCCCTGCCTGCCTAGGAAATACGCCCTGGCCTGACTAAGAACTAGCCCTTGCCTAGCCTAAGAAACGAGGCCCTGCGGCCTCAGAATAGTCCTGCTGCCTCAGACTAGCATGCCTGGTCCCTCAGACATGCCCTGCCTGCCTAAGAACTAGACCTGCTGCCTCAGAACTCGCCCTGGCCTGCCTAAGATAGACCTGAATGCCACTAAGAAATAGCCCCTGCCTGCTCAGAAACTGGCCTGCCAGCATTAGAACTAGCCCCCTCCCTCTGCATCAGAACTACGCCGCCTGCCTAATGAATAGCCCTGCGCTGCCTAGGAGACTAGCCCTGCCTGCTAGGAAACTAGCGCTGCCTGCTGATGAAACTGAGACCCCTGCCTGCACTCAGAAATGCCCTGCCTGCCGCGGAAACTAGCCCTGCGCTGCCTAGGAATAGCTCTGCCTGCCTAGGAACTAGCACTGCCTGCGTTAAAGAAAACTAAGCCCTGCTGCTATTACTGGCCTGCCTGCCCAAGAACTAGCCCTGCCGGCCTCCAGAACTAGCCCTGCCTGCCTTTAACTAGCACTGCCTTCTTATAACATAGCCCTGCCCTGCCAAAGTACTCGCCCTGCCTGCATCATGTAATAGCCCTACCTGCCTCAGAACTAGTACTACCTGCCTAAGATAGCCCTGCACCTGCCTAAGTAGTAAGCCCTGCCTGCCTCGGAACTGCCTGCTGCCTGAGGACACTAGCTAGATGCCTGCATAGGAGCTAGCCCCTGCCTGCGTAGAGAATAGGCCATGCCTGCATAGAACTTACTGGCCCTGCCTGCAAAGAACTAGCCCTGGCCTGCCTTCAGAACTAGCCCTGCCTGCATTATAACTAGCCATGCCTTCCTTATAACTAGCCTCTGCTTGCCTAAGGAACTAGCGATGCCTGCCTTCTAGACTAGCCACTACCTGCCTCAGACTATATGATCCTCCCTGCCTAAGATAGCCCTGCCTGCCTAAGTAATAGCCTGTATGCCTCAGAACGTAGCGCTGCCTGCCTAAAGAACTAGCCCTGCCTGCCTTAGAACTAGCCCTGCCTGCCTTCTAGAAAATAGTCCGCTTGCCTCAGAAACTATGTCCGCCTGCCTCAGAACGCCTAGCCACTGCCTGCCTAAGACTAGACTGCCTGCCTCAGAACTAGCCCATGCCGGCCTAAGATAGCTCTTACCTGACCTATAAGAAATAGCCTGCCTGCTTCAGGAATGGCCCTGCCTGCTAAGAAACGCAGCCCTACCTGCCTCAGAACTAGTCCCTGCCTGCCTCAGATAATAGCCCTGCCTGCCTAAGAACTAGCCCTGCCTGCCTCAGAAACTAGCCTGCTGGATAGGGCGCCCCGTCCCTTTTCTAATGCACTGGCCTCAAGAACTAGCCTGCCTGGCCCACAGACTAGCCCTGCCTTGCCTCAGACTAGCCCTGCTGCCTCAGAACTAGCCCTGCCTGCTCTTAACTAGCCCTGGCCAGTCCTTATAACTAGCACTTCCTGCCTAAAGAAACTAATAACCATGCCTCGCCTCAGAACTGTCCCACTGCCTATGATAGCCCTGCTCGCCTAAGAACATAGCCCCTGGTCTGACTAAGAACTAGAACTGTCTGCCTAAGAAATGGCCCTACTGCCTAAGAACTGGCCCTGCCTGCCTCAGAACTAGCCCGCCTGCCTAAAAGACACTTGCCCTGTGCCTAGGAACTAGCCCTTGCCTGCCTAAGGAACTAGCGCGTGCACTGCACTAAGAACTAGCCCTGCATGCCTTAGAAACTGCCCTGCCTGCCTTCAGAACTTAGCCCTGCCTGCCTGAAGTGAACTCTAGGCCTGCCGCCTTGAACTAGCCTTTGCATGCTACATTGCCCTACCTGCCTAAGAATTGCCCTGTCTGCCTCAGAATGCCTGCCATGCTAAAAACTTAGCACCTTACCTGCCTCTGAACTAGCCCTGCCTGCCTCAGAACTAGCCCTGCTGCCTAGGAACTAGCCCTGCGCTGCTAAGAAAACTAGCCTGCCTGCCTCAGGAACTGCCCGGAACTGCCTCATAGAACTGCCTACCTGCCTCTGAACTAGCCCTGCCTGCATCAGAACAGCCCTTGCCTGGCCTAAGAGGAAACTTGCCCTGCCTGCTAGGTACTTGCCCTCCTGCCCTTGCCTAGGAAACTAGCCCTGCCTGCCTAATTACTGGCCATGCCTGCCTCAGAACTGCCCTATCCTGCCTCAGAACTAGCCCTGCTGGCCTCTGTACTAGTCCTGCCTTCTCTATAACTAAGCCCTGCCTGCCTAAGAATACTAGCAACTGCCTGCCTCAGAACTAGTCCTGCCTTCCTTATAACTAGCCCTGCCTGCCTCAATGAACTTAGCCCTACATGCCTAAGATAGCCCTGCCTGCCTAAGGAACCTAGCCCTGTCTGCCTCAGAAAACTAGCACGGCCTGCGCCTAAGGAACTAGCCATGCCTGCCTATAGTAAACTAGTCCTGCCTGCCTCAGATACTAAGTCCTGCCTTGCCTCAGAACTAGGCCCTGCCTGCCTAGAATAGCCCTGCCTGCCTCAGACTAGCCCTGCCATGCCTCAGAACTAGCCCTGCCTGCCTAAGAACTAGCACGGCCTGTCCTTGGGGAACTAGCCATGCCTGCCTAAGACTAGCCCTGCCTGGCCTCAGAAATTAGCCCTGCCTGCCTTTAGAAACTAGCCCTTGCCTGCTTAAATTACTGGCCCTGCCTGCCTCAGAACTAGCCCCTGCCTGCCTCAGAAACTAGCAACTGCGCCTTACTTATACTAGCCTGGCCTCTGCCTAAGAGCTAGCCTATGCCTGCCTTAAGAAACTAGCCCTGCCAGCCTAAGAAATAGCCCTGCCTGGTCCATGCCTCAGAACTTAGCCCTACCTGCCTATGAAAATGGCCAGTCTGCCTTAAGAACTAGAACTGCCTGCCTAAGAACTGGGCCTGCCTGCCTCAGAACTGGCCCTGCCGTAAGAACTGGGCCGGCCTACTAAAGAACTGCACTGCCTGCCTACGGAACTAGCCCTGCCTGCACTAGGAATCTCGCCCACTGCCTGCTCAGACTACCCCTGCTCTGCCTAATTACCTGGCCCGCTGCTCCAGAAACCTAGCCCTGCCTTGCATCAATATACTAGTCGACTGGCTTCCTTAAAACTAGCCCTCACTTCCTAAGAAACTAGGCTCTTTTGCCTGCCTCAGAACTTGCAACTGCCTGCCTCAGAAACTAGCCACTACCTGCCTAAGATTAGCCCTGCCTGCCTAAGATCTAGCCTGTCTGCCTCCAGATCTTAGCACTGCCTGCTAAAGAATAGCCCTGCCTGCCTTAAGGAAACTTGTCCTGCCTGCCTCAGAACTGAGTCCTGCGCTGCTTCAGAACTAGCTCTGCCTGCCTAAAGAACCTCGGCCCCTGCCTGCTCTAAGAAATTAGCCGCGCCTGGACCTGCCTCGAAATAGCCCCTGCCTGCTAGGAACTAAGCTTCCCTGCTCCTGCCTAGAACTAAGGGCCCTGCCTGCCTCAAGAACGAGCATGCCTGCTCAGAAACTAGCCCCTGCCTGCCTCGTTTAGGACTAGCCATGCATGCCTACATTACTGGGCCCTGCCTGCCTCAGAACTGCCCCTGCCTGCCTCTCAGAACTAACCTGCCTGCCTCAACAGAACTAGCCCTGCCTTCCTCTATAAACTAGCCCTGCTGCCTAAGAGCTAGCCCGTGCCTGCCTAATAGAGCTAGCCCTCTGCCTGCCTAAGAACTAGGCCCTGCCTGCTCTAAGAACTAGCTCCTGCCATTGCCTCAGAACTAGCCCGCTACTGCCTAAGATTGGCCTGCTGCCTAAGAACTAGCCTCTGTCTGCATAAGAACTAGTAAACTGCCTGCCTAAGACTGGCCCTGCCTGCCTCAGAACTGGCCCTGCCTGCCTCAAGAATGGGCCAGCCTTCTAAGAAACTAAGCCCTGCCTGCCTAACTTTTGGCCCTGCATCCCTGGGTACTGGTAATAATTGCACTACCTGGATTAATTACAGGGCAGCGCACCCAGCTAAGTGGACCGGGAGAGAAGACATTGCCATGCTGTTCTGGACGGAGGCGAAATTAAAGGGAAGAGATCGACTCTGAGAAGGAGAACGACTCATTAGGGAAGATCATCAGGGAGGTTTTTGGGGGACTGATGGAAGAAGAAAAGGAGACGAGAATAATCCCTTCAGAGATGACGTCTCCGGTGAGTCCCTGCTGTCAGGGGTCATTTTTACTTCTGTGTTGAATCGTGATGTATGTCATGTGTATGTGACCTGTAACTACTGGGGATGTGAGTAGTGGGGTTGTAGGTTAGTGGTGCTTATGTAGTTTCAGTGTGGGCTTGTCCCTGATTGTTACAAGCGGCACACTGATTCCGTGGATGAGGGGTTCTCGTTGCACCACTTTTTCTTCTTGCTTTGTTTATGGGGCTTTCACATACAGAGCCAGTTTTGGTGCATTTTATGATGCCGTTTTCTGTGCTCAGAATTATACAGCATTAACAATAACTCTGCCTTTTGCACAAAAACGCAAATAACACATAAAAACATGCACCAAAATCGCTCCGTGGTGAAGCACCTTTAGTAGTGTTGGTTATTTTAGCTGTGGCGAGGGTGCGAGAATCAAGGACCATTTTGTAAGGGGATATTGTGTGTGAGCTGGTGGTGACTTAGTGCCAGGGCTGATTTTTATTCCCAGTCCGGCCCTGGTTGCACTTGTAAAGAATCTATCCGGTCATATATAAGTCCTGTTATGAATGTTTCTGTTACTACTTTTGTATGATAGTGGTATGAGGGGCTGCATTGTCATGTGATTATCCTCCTGTGCTCTGTGGAATGCAGGATAGGGGGATGCATGTGAAGCTGTGATTGTCATTCTGGTCTTCTGTGTATTTCAGAAGCAGCTTGTTTTAGGTTATGTTGCAGGTGTATTGTTACAATGTGTTTTGTTTCTTTTAACTCTTTGATTGAAGTATAAACTATAGAATAGAAGATATAGAGGTTTATATGCTAAATGTTCTGTCCAAGATGTATGAAATGTGGTCAGAAGTATTTTTGGATGACAGAGCCTTTAACCCCTTAACGACCGCCCACCCACCCACTTTTGACAGCGGGCATTTCAGGCACCGTTACTGTCTGCAGAGTATTTCTTTTGCGTCAGCAGCAGACATGGGGGTTTACGGCTCCCGGCGCCGCAGCAGCGCTAAGAACAGGGTTGTACTTCACAGCCCTGTACCCAGCACAGCCTCTGCAAGCACCGGAGAGCAGGTGAAACCTCCCTGGTGCATAACCCTTTGACTGCCATGGTCATTGACTGCGGCAAATCAAAGGGGTTTTTCCCCGCTTGTCGGGGTGATTTGGGGTTTTTTGTACCCGACAGAGCTGGGGGAAAGACGCAAGTCTCCTTGGGGGCCTAGAGTAGCCCCCGGGGTTTTCTGTTTATCAAAACCCCATAGGGGTTTTTGTGGCCCGATTGTGTCTTGCAAACTGACACAGATTTTTAAAGAATTAGAAAATATGAATTTGCTAATACATACAAGTGTAAATAAAAAAAAAATAAAACAGTTCTCCCTGCATGTGATTTAAAAAAAAAAAAATAAAAAAAAAGTGTAGAAAAAAGGAAATAAATAAAATAAAATACACAATATAATACACACACAAAAAAAAAAAACCCCCACATAAGGTATCCCCTGACATAAAAACCTGTGGAAAATTAATCTAAAAGTTATAAAATGAAAAGGAATGGTGAAAAAAAATAAAAAAAATTTTAAAAAAAAAAAAATGCAGAAAATTTTTAAATAACTTGAACAAACCCCCCAAAAAGTACTTGACCCCAATAAAAAAGGCCCACACAACTTCGTCATGAAAAAATAAAAAAGTTACGAATTTGAAAAACAAGGGGCAAAAAAAAAAAAAATGTGATCAAAAAAGGGGTACGTATAAAACTCTAGGTCTAAAATTCACTTTGTTTTCCCATAGCAACCAATAGAGGCCTCCTCATTTTTCCGACACTTATGAAAAAGAAAGGGGAACCTGATTGTTTTCTATGGGCAGCAAAGGAGTTTTTTACCTAGACAGTTTTCATACATGTGAACCCCCATGAATTTTTTAGGGTTCGGGTTGGGGTTTTAATTTGCTTTACAAATTTGGTTCAGTGACAAAGAAACTAGTTGTGCTGAAGGCACAAAAGTAAAGCCTAGATTAAGGTTTTTAGATTTAAAATTTTTTCCCAAT